>JAQIXA010000272.1:0-51275 GCA_034699045.1 Nanhermannia cf. coronata Gr-Ori-00579 | reverse complement strand
CAGACAGACAAACAGACAGACAGACGGACAAAGTGCAAGCAAAGTTGAATAGTAAGTGCTCGCTTCGCTCGCACAATTAGATATAGATATTATGTATATTATTACTAGTTATTTGATTAATAAAATTTGCTTAAAATCTCCAGTAGGTACTTATTTTTCGAGTGTTAATACCACATATAGGAAAGCGTGTAGAACTCCATCAAACAATGCAAATATCTAGAACTAATTCAAATTATATTTCATCAAATCTGATCTAAAAAGGTCAATTTAAGGCATGAAAGCCAGAATTTTTTGAAAAGTTTGTTAACGTAAGATACCTATTTATAAAATCACTAGAAAACTTAATAGGTAAGTAGTGAATTTATTCATTTTTTAGGCCTTTACCATATTAAACTTCATATCAAGGCCAGAAAGCCCATTATAACCCAAAGATATCCTTTATGTATGGACTATCTAACATATTACCTCATATTTTAGGAATTTTCTGGTAAAATTCCGACCCTTTTAAGTTAGTTTAGTTTAAGTTTGGATTTTTTAAAAATTTGGACTAATTTCATATAGAGGTAAAGTTAGACCAAAAATATAGGGATAAATTCAGTCAAAATAGGGATGAAATTAAGCTTGTCTTTTTAAACTTTGGATTTTTTTTGAAAAACTAAAATTTTGAATAGGTATTGATGCATTCAAGGCACTTTAATAGTGCAATGTTTAGAGTAATTTGATACTTGTTTTGATAAGTATTTTTAGATGACTTTGATATCAATTTCTATGAAATCCTGGATTTCAAAAGGTTCCAAATCTTCTCAAAAATACCCTTTGAAAAGCTTTACTTTGATACTAAATAATATTTGTTCTACTTTCATAAAATTTAAAAAGAAGAAAAAGGTTTCGGAAACTGAATCTTTTATTCAGTTCAGGAAAGGAAACTCTTTAAAAAAGTGCTTTTTTAAGAAGATTTAAAATACTAATGATAATTTCTAATACCTGGAAAAAGTGATTAAAAATGTGTTTATTAAAATTTTAGCACTGTGAGCAGTGGGCTGAATTCCCTGGCCGCGGTAAATGACTTGAGAAAAAATCAAAATTTTGTAATTTTTGGCATCTTTTTACTTTAAAATTTGCAGATTTCTCTGGAGGATTTTGTAAAAAGACTTTTTTGCCCGGATATCTCAGACTCGAGAGCCACTCAAGTCTCAAAAATTCTCAGCATTTTATTTGGACTTGTTTCTTTTGGACTTGTTTTTGTGTAAATTTCATTATAAAAATCAAAAATCTTTCAATACAATGGAATCTCTCTATAGAGTACTTGGCAAAATCTTTATAAAATGTCCATTATACTATACTATTAGTTTACCCTGTTTACCTACAGACAAATGGCCTACAAGCATCAAACCTACAAAAAGACAAAGGTCCTACAAGACCAATGTCCTACAGACAAAAGCCTATAGCCACATTTGACTCAAAAGACAAATATACAACAGGCAAATGGCAAATGGCCTACAGATCTCAGATTTCCTATTCTAAGATTTAAGTGTAGACCATTTATGACCTACAATTTGATCAGTTAGATGTATTGTCTGTAGGTGCTTAGCATGTAGGCCATTTGTCTCTGTAGGCCTTTCATCTGTAGGACAAGTGTCGGTACTCCTATTGTCTGTAGGTTCTTTTTTGTAGGCCCTTTGTTAAAATTCCTAAAAATTTTGCTAAAATTCAATTTGGTTGATTTTTATATTAAAAAATTTAACACTGTCTTTTACTTTTAGGGTACTGATCCTGAGTACTGGGTACTTGTCAATTCTGGCAAAGGATATCTTCGACTTTCTGGCATCAATGAAGTTTAACATAGTAAAGGCCCAAATACATCCTTTTTGGCAATTTTATCAATTTATCAAATTTTTTAAAATTTGGTTCTTTATACGGTCAAATACAGTATACTGACGACGACAACCAGCGAACAGCTAAATGAATTCTTGACCATATTTACCTAATAAAATTTAGCAAAGTCCTTAAAATTTTCTTAAATCCATTTTGGATCAAAAAGTTTCTTATTCCTTATCTATCCTACTGTCTTGTATAGTATCTTAAGGGTTACTTTTTGTCAAATTTTTAACAATTTATTAATTTTGAGCTTTACCTATATTTTTCTTTAAAATAAAGATTCTTAATGGCTACTCGTATCCTTAGAATTTCTTGGGGTTCTCAAGCTAATTTTTGACATTTTTGACATAGAAAAATTGGACAAAATGACCCAAATACTAATGAAAAATTCATTAATTTTTTGAAAAATTTGTTTTTTGATCTAATTAGGATATTTACAGAGAGAGCTTTTTAGTAACCAATTTTTTAAAATTTTGACCTTTTTGAATTTGACTAAATGACTTAAAAGCGCATATAAATTATATTAGAAAATTTCCAAAAATGATGTATGGGTCGAGAACAAAGCCCCAAGAACTTTTTCTTTCCCTTTCAAATCTGCGCTTTTCTTTTGTCTACAGAACACAAAACAAATTCCGAATCTATTAACATAACATTTATTAATTTGTAAATCTAAATAGCCGTTATTATCAGTACATACTAACATAAGATACACACCTCTACCTAAATATAATTTGATGGTAATTAACAAAATATTTGTAAAGTATGCGGATTTTGAGGTATTTGTGAACTCAATAATATAAGATATTTTTAGCTTTAATTTTTTATACTTAAGCTAATACTGATAATTTGAAAATTTGTGAAAGAATTCGCAAAATCTCAATTCAAGTTGAAGGTAAACATTTTTTTCAAAAGTAAGCACTTGAAAAAATTCCCGAGCTCATCTATCCTATCTATCACATTCTTAAGTATTTTTAAGTAGATATTTTTACATATTTATATCGTATATTGGGATACTGGAATGTTAAATGTTAAAGGACAAGCACCTGCAAAGTATAGACACTATTCAGTACAGGGTCTTTCATAAGAGAAACCTCGTAAGCTCAGAATTTTGAAAAAAAAATTCAATTTTGGGGTTATAAACATAACATTACACAGAGAATGTGTTTTTTACATCATTTTACAACTAACTTACATTTATTCTTAGACACGAATGCCTGATACAGATATTTTCATATTTTGGCCTTTGACTATTCTCTTAGAATTGATTTAAAATATTAGGTATATCAATAACATCACCATCACCATTTCAACAACTAAATATAGTATTATTAGCCAATTTTAGTGCTAGATTTTATAAAATAGGTCCAAGTTGAGACAAAATATAGCTCGAAATTTCAAATTTTTTGACACTTTTGTCAGTTTTTTCATGATATTGTCGAATTAATGAAAAGAATTTAGCGAAACTTAACTAATTTTGACCAAAAAATTTAATTATTTTGATAAATTTTGACCAAAATGGTTCAAAATTTTAAAAAAAAGGTAACTAGATGTATCTAGAAAAGAATATGGTATTAAAATGCTAAAGGATACATTTGGAAGGCACTGTATAGACGAAATGATTGGGAAAAAAAATTTCAAATGCATATTCATAAGTTAATCAATCACTTGAAGTATCTATCCACAAAAATTAAATTATCTCTGAGAGACTCAGATAGGACTTGTCCTTAAACTCAAATTTTTTAAACTTCAATATTTCTCATGTATAAGTATCAGAATCAGAAGGTACTATGTAGTTGTAGATACATAGTAGTACTAGTAGTAAAACTAGTAGAGTATTTACACAATTATTCTGAAATTATTATGAATCATGAAATTTGCTTTTTAATTCAAATTATCTTTTGATAAGGTATAATTATATTGTTCTCTAATTTGAATCAAAAGTTTAATTATTCTCAGAAATACCTAATTTAAACTTACGATATTATACCATATCTAGTACCTACAGATACCCTATATAACATATAATATATAGGTATAGAAATAGGATAGGTACCTAGTACTATCTGTACTACAGTACAGGTACTTGATTTTTTTTTAGAATATTTATAACTCGAAAAGTTAATGAATTTTCATTTCCAAACTGACTTTTTACCCTTTCTCATAAATTCAAAAATATTACTCATAGTACCCTACTTAAGACTTGGCACTAGACTTTAAGGATACCTTATGTTCGATTTTTTTTCAACTTTTTTTAAGTGATTTCACTTACAGCTTTTAAAGACTTGAACTTTATTAGTACGTACCAAGATGAATTACTTTTCTGTCAAAAGCCCCCAAAAAGTACAGAAAAATTTCAATTTAAATCAAAAAATGTATTTTAATATATGGACAGCCCAAGATTACTTTACTCGATAATGAACTAAATTAGTTTTTCTAGTTTTTTAAATTAACTTTCAAGATATTCAAACTGTAATAAACTTGAATGTACAGCTCTGAAAGACCAGATTTCGGCCTTAGATTTAGAATTTTACCTGTAAAATTGAGGATAAAATGTTTTAAAATGAATACCTATACCTGTTTTCTACAAGTTGACTGAAATTAGAGATCAAAGTTCTTTATTTCAAGAGTTCTTATGCAAAATACGTATGAAATTCATCATCAATTCATATCTCAATCTCATTTATGTTTTAAAATAATATAAAAAAAAAGATAATTAATGGAAGAATTTAATGGTCGACCCGGGCGTGGATTACAACTTCTTCTTCTTCTATTTCTTCCGTCTTTTCAATTCAAGTTTAAATATTTTTATTATTCATAGATATGTATACATCTACATACTGATATCTGAATGTATGAAAGCTTTTGATCTCAACTTTTAACATTTTATAATAGTCTTTTTTACATACCTAGTACCTACTTAATGCATAGAGTACAAGTAAAGAGATACATTTAGTTCAGGAAAATTTAGTCTAATGGATAGGTAGCGTAGGTACAAATAAGTAGGATTTAGTTGGATATTATGATCTGTTCAAACTAAAAGAAAAAAGCACAAAAAGCACAAAAAGAGCAGGATTTTAGCATTTATTGGAATATTACTTTGGGATTCGGTCATAATTTGCAATTTTTATGACCTTTTTTCATACATTCTCTGGCAAACTGTTTGGGTTTGGATTCGGGAAACCTGAAATTCACTTTTATTTTGAAATTCGAAGTTTTTTAAAAAAAATATTGAAATTTAGGTTTTGATGATCTTAGGAGTTTTTGGAGAATTCGAATTTCACCACCAATTAAAAACCTGAGGATCATCAAAACCCGATTTTCAATATTAAAAAAACCTGGAATTTCAAAATGAAAGTAAATTTCAGGTTTCCCGAATCCAAACCCAAACAGTTTACCAGAGAATGTATGTTTTTTGTCATAATCTTGGTAAAAAAATGTGAATGTTTAAACATTGTAAGATCACCTAGACCTAGAACTTTCAAAAATTCTGTATTCTTATCTCTAAATAGTATAAAAATAACTTGCAAATGGTGCTTTTCTGTTCAAACTCTATGAAATTTTTGATATGAATTTTTGATTGATTTCTGTTCAATTAAAGAGCTGATATTTTGTACAAAAGTATCATTTTACTTGTCTCTGTTAAGGATAAGTGTACAAGTACAAATCGCGAAAAAAAAGTGATTGAATTGTGAGTTATGAGAGAGGTAAGGTAGATGGACATAAATCACATGAAGGGCTAGGGCGGTCGAGATTCAAGATATTACATATTAGCCCAACATACACATCTGCATATTAATTCCATTATATCTACTAGTACATATTCATACATACTAGTACAAAGTATCTTTTCTTTTTGAAAAAAGATACACTCAAAAGCCGAGTTTTTATCTCTAAAGATAAGACACATTATACATGTTATAATAGCTCAGATAGAGTCATACAAACTTGAATCTTTTAATCTGTAAATACAAGTACATATTTAAATGGCTTGTTTTTGTACAGATTGTTCTTGTGTTAATGATTCATTTGAGATTTTGGAATTTTTGCAAAAAAAAACATCATACATATCAAAGAACACATGAACTCACTTTGAGCAAAAAAAACTTTAGGGTATCATATCAGTATTACTTATAAAGCTATTAAACTTTGAATTAAGAATTGTGACAAGTCATTAAATCTCAATTTAACCTCTACATCGAGATTTTGGTTGAAAATAGTTTGAGATTTTTGAGGATATTAATAAAGGTCATAATTTGCAATTTTTATGACCTTTTTTTATCATAACCTTGATAGAAATTTGAATTTTTCTGAATATACACATTTAAGTACACCTAGAGGTCTGAAATCCTCAAAAATTCTGTATTCTTATCGTTATAAATAAAGTACCTATAAAAATTACTAGAAAAATGGTAATGGTGCTTTTCTTTTCAAATTCTATGAAATCTTGAATTTTTTGTATAAAAACCATCAAAATTTTCTTTAAATGACATTCGGAATTTGGCATGTTGACTAAATATCCATAAGAATATCTAAATAATAAGAATAAGACATTTTTAGATCAACTAGTAACTAGAGGTCTGAAATACTCAAAATGATCTATTCTTATCGTATTCTTATCGTAAAAGAAATTGCCAATGTTGCCTTTCTACTAGAAGTGTACAAAATTGCAAAAAACCATCAAAATTTGCATTTTTTGACATTTGGCATGTTAACTAAATATCCATAAATATTTCTTAATTTTACTCGTATCTCTCAATCTGACCATCAAAATGTATGTAAACAGAAACAGTAGCTTATAAATTGAAATATTATTTAAAAATATTCAAGTTTTATGAACCTCAAAGACTCTTATATTGTTGTTGTTTCTCTAGTCATAAAAATTCTTTCAGTTTTATATACCTTACTTTACATAGTACAGTACTTTATAAGGGTTTTATGATATGGTAAATAATTTAGCAAATCTGGGATTATCCTCTATATAATCTGTATACTGTAATCTGTATACTGTAATCTGTAAAGGTTTGGATTAAGAGATAATTTAAGTGAGATGTTGAGTAAATTGGAGGGAGCAGTTTGTTCAAAATTCAAATAGAAGAATCGAGTAGTTGATAGTTACTATAATGGTAGGAGATTTTTTTTTTTTGATTTTTTTAATAACTCATAAAGGTACATATTATATAGTACTACTGTATACTACTATATAGATTATATAGTGGGTATGAATTTTAGATTTAGATGGTTCATTTCACTGCAGGAGAGATGGGAAAGGTGTGTAATCAACAGTAGAAGTAGCATACCTGGGCAATTAAAGCATATAATTAGCTTTCATTAAAAGTCCATACCTTAAATATCTGCCTGGATTTTTTATACCTCTACTCGTATCTTTCGAATTTCAAATCTCAGATTTCAAATCTATTCTTTTGATTGGGAAATTTATAAAACCCTAGACTACTCCTAGACCCTTCATCTTATACTATAGGTATCTCACATTTAACACAAATCAAGAGTGTCAAAAAATGAAATATTGAAGCTTTTCCTACAAAGTTTAGCCAAATTTAGTCAAAACATATGTCAACTCATAGATTTCTATCATGAATTTTGACTGATATTTTCGATTTTTAAAAAATGAAATTTTTCTGAAAATGAAACTAAAAATTTTTCTACATTTTTTATGCATACCTTACATAACCTTAGAAAAAAACAAAATATCTCTAAAACTAAGAATAGTCATAAAATCGTCGAATTATATAGTCTGATAATCATAAAAACTTTTTACTTAAACTAATATGCAGTTTTATTAATATGTTTTTTTAAGATTTTAGCTTCAATAAAGGTATATATCTCGAAATTTTGGATTTATTTAATCAAAGATATCGGTACCATGTAAGCTATTTGATTCGAAGATAGTTTAGATTGAATTATACCTTACATATTTTTTGATTTTTGATATTTTGATCAAAAATTTTGAAATTCTAGAGTTTTAATTTTAAAGTATACCTATACTGGCTGTAGAAATAGAATTGAACAATAGACCAATTCAATATTTATGTGAATTTGAGTGAATAGCAGTTCAGTAATGATAGCTTACTTATTAGTTTTACTGTATAATTATCATTTGAAATAAACCCAGTTTTGGTAATATCTATCGTATTTCTATCTATCTAGTTCAAACTTAATTTTTAAATATTATCTAATTTACCTACTATTCTACTCAAATTATATCAAAGAAAATTTAGAAAATTGTATCAGCTCTCATGTACTAGGGTAGAATCTAGGATTGTATCATAAAGTACCCTATCTAATTACATATTTCATAACTAAAAAAAGTACATGAATTCATAAAAATGAGCATGAGGAGAGTATTACATAATAATGTAAATGTAATGCGAGAAAATGCTCAAAAGTTGATCCTCCCATCTCTCTCGAATCTCTCCAAGTTTTTGAAACCTCAATTCTGAAACTCATCCTATAGATCTTGTATCAAATACACTCTAATACTTGGCTTGGATTTTATTCTACTGGGTATCAGTATACTTACACATATGTATTAAGTATCTAGATACTTTATAGAGAAGCCTTTCTGTCTACCCTTTTGCCTGATTCGCCCAACCGTCTGCCCTATAGCATACCTGGTAGACAAAAAAACTGGGATCAAAAATGTTGAAAATGTCTAAACTTCGAACTACCGAAAGATTCTTCATAAAATTCCATAATTTCGACAACATGTATTTATTATTTTATCCAGAGAATTTAATCTACCTATTTCTCTGTGTATGTGAGGTAAGAAAAGTGTAAAAAAAATTGATATAGAAAAAGGGTATACCTGATAACTGATAGCTACTTGTATACTTGTAGAATTTATAAACTTCCAAAATGTATAATTTATACCGATTTGAAAGACCGGTCGGTAATCATTTTTTTTTTGGTTTTGTGAAACACGTAGCCAGTTATTATTACATATTTAAAATAGTTAAAATACATTATTTATATGTACATACTAGTAGTAGGAGCAGTATATAGTACTAGTAGATTAGCTCACATTCATCAAATACCCACTACTACGATAGTATGGGGGAATGTATCTTTAAAACTTGTCAGATTTTTAAAAATTCCAAATTTGTAAAATCACCACAAACTTTTACGATTTTTGGACCGAATTATGGCTTACTAAAAACAAAGGGACTTTATAGGATAATCTGTCTTTGAATCATTATTATAAGATTGTAAAAATTCCTTTAAAATCTGGAGTTCTGGAGTGAAATCCTGAGTTTGCTTATTAAGTTTTGGAAAGTTTAAGCTTATTAGTCAGTCTTTAAACCTAAGAAAAGCAGTAATGAAAACTACTTATGAAAATTGATTGCCATTTATGATTCGATAACAAAATTTGGAGTTAAAACGAGGCTTTCGCGATGGTCAAAACTTGATTTTCTTGATTTTTTTTATAATTTTGAAATAGTTGCTTTTGCTTTCCTTTCAACATACCAATTGTTATATAGATAATTCATATTTCTATCTACTCTTAGGATTAGTAGCATCATAGTTAGTAGTATTTCAAAATTCAAAATAAACTTGAAGTTGATGAAAGTGTCCAGAATATTACTAAAAACTAAACTAGTTTTGATTTGTTACAAAATTAAAAATTGTGTATTCAATAATATAACATCCGTTTTCCCACAACAACAATGTTCAAACTCAAGTTTTAAAACCTATAACTAAGGGCTAATTTCCTTACTATTTCTCGCATTAGTGTTAAAAGCTTCAATATTTTAACAATCCTCGTTTATCAAGTATCAGAGGGCTCGTACTTGAGTAAAATTGCCATACAATTTAGCTCTAATTATGATATGGGCTTGGCACAAGTAATTTGTAATTTGAAGAAAAAATTAAATTTTACTCGTAGTACAGAATAATTGGCCCTTTTACCGAAAAAAAACCTCAAACTTTGAAATCATTTTTAAACCCAAAGTAAGAGCCTTTAAGAGTGTAAGAATACCAAAATATTTGTAAAAATCGATCAAAAAAAACCTTTTTCTAGAGGTTTTTTGTACAAGATACTTGAAGGTAATTTGAAGTATGAAGTATTTGAAGTATTTGAAGTGGTGATTTGAAGGGTATGAAATGATTTTTTTGATGAACCGATGATAATGGCTTGATGTAATTGGTATCTTATGGTTAATTATGCAAAAATCTACAAAAGATATAAAAAGTAAATTACTTTTTTTGATTCGTAATTTCAAAAGGCATGTTGAGAATTTGTATAAAAAATCTCTTTCTCATGGTATTTATCATAGTACATAAGTATGTAGTAGTTTATGGAGATACTTTTTATAAAATAAAATAAAGTACCCTACCAAATTGACCATGGTTCATACTGGTCTGTTGAAGGAAAAATGGATAAATGACACTTTGAGAAATGTGTTATCACTAGCACTATGGATAAGCTCAGCATGGGACATTTCTAAATATCAAAAAAAAATATATTTGAAGATACAATACAAAAGTCTCTTATGAACTTTTTGAATTTTGATGAAAGAATGGGGCTTTATTTTGTAATTTTGTAGCAGTCCTGCTGGCCCTTGCCAAGTAAAAGTACCCTTACAATTCAGAAAATATTAAAACTTAAGCATTCAAAAAGTGTAAAAAAATTTGGATTTTCATACAAAATCTTGACATTTTGGTAAAATTGGGTAAAAAAAGATGCTTGTTCTTGAGTAAACTGCTAATATGAAATTTCCAGATTTTTGTTAATAATCTGTATTAGGAGTTCTAAAACAAGAATAGAGCAGAATTTCATGTCTAATACTATTTAGCAATTTTAAGATAAAAATTGTCAAAAATTTGGAGAATCAAGCTTGTTTCAAGATGCTGATTTGATCTAAAATTACGATTTTATGATGAATTTAACCAATGAAATAAGATGATAAAAATCGTAATTAGTGTAGAAAAAAGTGACTTATTTTGGACTAAAATGCAGCTTTAAATACTTTAGAAGGAAAAGTAATCATTTTTGACCTGAAGGTTCCTTTACTTGTCAATAAAATACTTTTTTTTCGAATCGGTTTTTCAAATCTTGGACTTGGCCTGACGTCAAACAGACGGCCAAAGAAATTCTCATAAGGGATTTTTTTTACTATGTATTACAAAAAATAGAATCAGAATCAGTAAGATACGATACAACTTTATACGAGAAATGATTCCCCTTTTTTTGATACAAATGAAATAATATCCAATTTCAAATCTCTCCCACAGAACAACGAATTCTCAACCTCCTAACTATAACCTCCAGAACCATTGACGAAAAGAGAGAGAGAATTAATTAGCTATGTCTAGTACTTTTACTGATACTGATACTATTACAAGGTATCTGAATGATATTATTATGAATACCCCATTGTTAATGATAATTTCTTTTTCAAACTCTGAAAACCTCTCAAAATGAATAAAATAAATAAAACAAATAAATGATACTGTACAGAAGAATACGAGTACTATGGATCATGGTATTTTTCAATTTACATTCAAATTCAAAAGTTCAAATCTAGAACAAGTTTTTTCATCAACAAACACAAACATAAACACATTAATATTATGTGGAAAGTAATTTAACTAATCCTAATCTGGTACAAGATACTGAAATTCCATATCATATTGTCAAATGACAATTTTACCCATAAAACATCATATAAATTTTTAAATTGTAAAACGTGATTGCCATTGAATGGTTTTTGAGATTGTTGAGTTGAGATTGTCTAAAAAAACTACAAATTAGTTGATAAAATTAAAAAATAAGTCTCTGAATTGTCGATTATTGCTTAGTTTTCGAGATTTTAGGCTCTTTTGTTACAAGAAAAATATAAAATTTTTACAGGTAATTTTGTAAATTTTCTATCTAAAATTTTCTAGATGATCAAGTAAGGAGATCAAAAGCTTCGGTTTTAATTTTCTAGATGATATGCAACACCAAGATACTCCGTATGTGTAGAGCTACTAATATTTTCAAAATTTCTGACTTAAAACGAGTCAAAAGTTTCTCAAAATTTTGACCAAATTTCATTATTTACAAAATTTTCTGTAAAAATTCGATATTTTCTAGTACAAAAAGAGCCTCGAAAACTAAGGAATAATCGACAATTCAGATACTGGTAAAGATACTCTGGTAATATCAGAAAAAGCATTTTTTTGGACGTTTTTGAAAAACATCATGTGATCTAGACCCTAATAAAATATGTACATATCTGATAACTTGTATATTTCATACATAAACCTCTGTATGTATCTCTTTGTTTGTGTTTTTAATCACAAGTTTCTTCAGATGAACATATATGCCATCATAAATTGCACCTCGAAAAGCTCAAAACCTCGGCTTTGATTTTCAATTTTTTTTTTACAAAATTTACACACAAGTTCAGTACAAAGGTCCATGTTCATAATAAAAGTACCTACATACTACATGTATCTAGAAAAGCCGCAAAAAAGTCTGTGTGTGAATATTTCAATTATCTCAAAATTTTACCTGCCCTACCAGTACCAGGATTGTAAGTATAATGGTAACAAAAACATTTGAGATAAACTTCAAAACTTAATTACATTTCTTGCAAAAAAAAAGGCCAAGTACATGAAAAAGCACGCACAATGTCCATAACTATTAAGCCTGGCACTTTCAGTGGTACTTTTCTTTTATGATTTTATTCATAAAACTAATGGACCAAATTTAAAGTTTAGTCTATATTATTATTATGTGAATTAGCCACAAATAACAATGACTTATAATACTGGGCTTATGGTTATATGTACATGGTGTTTAATGTATTTTTATTCTTTTGAAAAAAGTATATCTTATTTACCTACTCTGATCTACTCTGGATATTTGAGAACTTGAATAACTTCACGTAGAGCTCAAATTAAAAAATTTTTTGTACAATTTTGTAAAGGTTTGAAAAAGGTGGACAATAATAATGCATTACAAATACTTACTCTAAATAAGTAGTACTCTAACGTAACGTATCAGTAGTATCAGTATCTGTAGTACAGGTACAAGTACTTATGTAGGTATTTTTAGTTGGGATTTTCGAGCCTTTAATTTCAGTAATAATACCTTTTTATATCTTTTTTCTACTTGTAATTTCAAGCTCAAAATAATCGAAATATTCAAAATACTCTACTTATAATCTACAAAAAAACGACCCATAATCCAGCCTACTAGTAAATACTTGGCTACTATACCTATATGGTTCTAAAATTCTAAATTTTCCAAATTTTTAATGCAAAAATATGTGTAGATATGTGTACAATATCCTCAAAATTTTGAAAAAAAAAATCACTTTCTGAAGGTTTTTGAGATTATCTAAAATTCCAAGGATCTTTTAAAATGGTGATTATTTTTGAAATTTCTGATACTATAATTTGTCCAGTGATACTTTTATTTGTATGAGACTTTGGTATTAGACCAAAGTATTAGAATTCGATAAAAATAAAGACTTTTTGTATGTAGATAGGTACTTTAAGGCCCTATTTTAGACAAAGGTGTTGATTTGAAGGAGTATGTCCTACTAGAGAGTACAACTACAGATATTTTCAATAAAATATTAATATCAATGTGAGATATCATTTCAACATATTTTTCAAAGCATAGGACATCATGCCGAGTTCGTACAATGTACTTTGTGAATGTAAAAAAAGGACCGATTTTCGGTAGGTAGGTAGTCGAATGTTTAAGGGACCCCCACTACAGGCAATTGTACAAAGTATCGTAGGTATGAGTAGTATAAAGATTTTTCGATAATTTTGTATCAAGTAATAATAATAAGTATCTTCTGTAATAGTAATAATTTATTGTCCAAAAGACAGATTGTGAAACTTTAAAACTCATTTGACTAATGAGGTAAGTTGTACTGCTCCCTTAAAAACAGCAAGAGATATATTTATGATAAAAAATCTTGGAAAAAAAATCTTCTTAAGACTCCAGAGATCATTTGTCAGCTCAGCTTCTGGATTCAACTATCAAAATCTTCTTTTTATTTCATAGAAGATATCATCAAATAACAAAAATATCAAATGATAAATATCAATATTACGCTTCCTAAACTAGATATATATAAAACTAGAATGATAGATACCTAAAGATTTTGCTTTCAGAAACATGACAAAAATTCTATTCTAAAGAATTTTCAAAGTTTTAATAAAAACGTCTTTTTTGAGAATTCTGACTAGAGAATATCGGGTCGCGGAAAAAATCCCAACAGCCAAAATCCCAACTGTCAAAATCCCACCTGAAAAAAAATCCCACCTCCATACAATTGTCTTGCAATTGAAGAAGATGCTGTTCATCACATTTGTAAGACAATTGTATGTATGGAGGTGGGATTTTAGAAGTTGGGATTTTTTCCTAGAGCCGAGAATATCAATAATTTCGGATTTCTAAAATTCTAAAATGGCTCTAATAAAATATAAATACATTTTAAAAAAAATACTCAATAAGTAAATACTTATTAGAGTAGTTACTTGCTATTTTTGACATTTATTTTTTTGTCCAATTGTCTCAAATCTCGGTTTCTTTTTGAGCTAGTAATCTTAATACTTTTGGTTTCAGAAACATGACAAAATTCTATTCTAATACTCGTAAGGGCAAATTTTGAAAAAAATTATTTTAAAAAAGTGTCTTTTTTGAGAATTCTGGCTAGAGATCATCAGTAAAATCGGATTTTAAAACCCGTAAATCCAGTTTTTATGGGATTTATACGGGTTAAAATACTATTTACTTAATTAGGGTACTTATCCGATCATTTTGGTAATTATGATCTTTAGGACTATTGTAAACTAATTTAAAAGTCAGGATTTTAGTGGCCTGTTTTAAATTTGAAATACAAAATCCCGTAGGAGACTATAATCTATCTATCTTTATTAAATTGTATTTTGCCAAAAAATCGATCAGAATATTCTAAAATGGCTCTAACAAAACATAAAAACGATTTAAAAAAACTCAAATATCCTACTTAAAGTAAAGTATTTGCGATTTTTGACATTTATTTTTTTGCCCAATTGTCTCAAATCTCGGTTTCTTTTTGAGATACCTAGTAATCTTAATACTTTTAGTTTCAGAAACATGAAATTCTATTCTAAAGGCAAATTTTGAAATTTTTTTTTAAAAAGAATGTCTTTTTTTTTGAGAATTCTGACTAGAGAATATCCGTAAAATCGGATTTTAAAACCCGTAAATCCGGTTTTTATAGAATATATACGGGTTAAAATGCTTTATACTATAATTGTAAATTACTTATTAGATTATTTTGGTAATTATGATCTTTAGGACTATTATAAATTAATTTAAAAATCAGTTGAAATACGAAATACACGAGGAGATAACAACCAATCATCTTTAATAAATTGTATTTTGCCAAAAAATCGATCAGAAAATTCTAAAATGGCTCTTACAAAACATAAATACGATTTTTTTAAAAAATACTCAAATACATACTCCACTTATCCTTATAAATAAAGTATTTGTGATTTTTGACATTTATATTTTTGTCCAAATGTCCCAAATCTCTGTTTCTTTTTGAGCTAGTAATCTTAATACTTAATGCATTTATCCTTAGTGTACAAAGAGATTAAACGACTCCCTCCATATCATCATGTCATTTAATTTATAATTTTAAATCTAAATCATTATTAAAAGATCCTTAGTCTGCATATACCTAGGTATATATAAAATCCAAAAAAGCACAATTATCACAATCAAAGATTTAAAAAAGCTTTCAAAATTCACCTCTACTATTACTTACTTGAAAGAATCAAAAGCCCTATGGGGGCCTTTACCAGCTTGTAAAACTCAATTTTGCTAAACTTCATTTTTTTGATCCGCCAAACTTTTTTATTTTGTATTTTTTTCTTCTATCCCTTCAACTTACTTTGCTCATTGTTTAATTGTTAATTGTAAATGAGAGATTTTTTCATTAATTACCTTTTATAATTCATAATTCATAACTGACTGGCTAATTCCAAGTAGGTACTATGTAAGCCTACTACTTTATTATCCCATCAGTCTACCAAATCTTGTGTAAAAAAAGTCTTTGAAAGGCCCGTTAAATGGATATTTGCTTGATTTATCTACACAATTTCTTTGAATTCAAATTTCAAATGTCTAAAAAAGTCAGTCTTTGAATCCAAATCTAAATTCAACTCCTAGCCCTTGAGCTATAGGAATTTGTACTTATTTTTACTTGGACAAAACAATTACTTTTTTCCAATTCTAATTACTAATAAAAGTACCCAAGTTTGTATTGTAAAGTGACATCGTCAGTTTTACATTTCCGCATTTGAGACACTCAAAGTATTCTAGACATTTCTAGAAAAAATTTCAAATCCAAATATTTCAAAATACTTTCTACTACTAGTGGTCTAATTAACAAGAAAATTATCATTCCTCGAGATATAAAAGTATCTCAAAACTTAGATTTACTCGTATCTTCAATTACAGGTATTTTTAGAGGTATTTTTGGGTCAAATTTTAGCTAAAAAGTTGCCTATACTTAGGGTACTATTAGAGGCCTAAAATTTGAGAAAATTGGATTGAACTATTATACTATAATTTGCAGAGAATCAGAGAACCTTTTATCATTCTCTAGCATAAACATATTTTAAGCAATCTGTCCAAAATTTGCTATAAAAAGGCATTTGAAAATGAAAACCTAAACATATTTTTAGATTTTTAGATCGAATTAAAGTAAATTTCTTGAAAATTTGCAATTTTTTAAATTATCTATACCTAGATTACAATTTCTCCCTTCCCTTATACTTGAATCGATTCAATATTTAAAAACTTTGATCAAATATTTGCATATCCACATAAGAAGCCCTTTCAAATTACGAGTACACTAGATATTCTGACAGTAAAATATATAGTTAATTTTTCAATTAAAAACTTTCAAAATACCATTCCATTAGTACGAGTAATATGAAATTTTAGTTAAAAGTTGATCTAGAGGTCTAACACTTTCAGTAAACTGGATTAGTGATCTACTAAAATTGACAAAAACTGACACCTTTTTCTTAGTTCTATATATTTCAAGTATTTTAACATGACTTTTAGTTTAGGTATACTTAATTTTGATCTTTTGGTCTAAAGTAAGTAGAATAGGTTTGAGGATCACTGACGTCACTTTCCCATGTTAAAGCTTATGGCGGGGGCATCGACAAATTCAGCTATACAGTGCCTTCGAAATTTGTAACATTTCAAATAAGGTATTACTTCTCTATTCTATTACTTTATTTTGGTCTAGGAAATCATAATTTTTAATATGAAGTCTAATAAATCTAAATATTTTTCGCATTTTTAGATCAAATTAAAGTAAATCTCTTGAAAATTTGAAAATTTTTAAATTTTAGATGCATAGTTTTTCGTTCTTGTGCTTAATCATAATATGTATTTTATATTCTATACCTACATTCTACATGTAATAGTTATTAAGGTACTACATATATACATAATATAGTACCTAACCTAATAATTGAGACATGAGCTTTTGACATTTTATCAGATTTTGAAAAACCTTTCAAAAATCGACTTTTTGACAATTTCCAGCCAAAATTAACCAGATTACAACAAAACATCAAAACACTTCTGATGGTAGTAAGTAAGTAGATAGGTAGGGTACTTGAATGACTTAAGTGTCTGTATTTGACTAATATTTTGACAATTTGTCGGCATCCTTTGATCTAGTGTACTTGCATAGATTCTCATTTTTTGTCTTTCTACACGTACTACACAAATAATAGAGTATCTACCTATCTATCTATACTTCTATAGTAGTAGTAGGGTACTTATAATCATATTGTGAGATCATATAGGTATAGTAGTAGATACTAATACAGATATTGAAAAAAGCAATAAAAAGGACACCCGCCACTTTGACTATAAACCATAGCAGTAATAGTTTCTATATGGTTGTAAACTTTGGGTTTGGAAAAAGTGCCGACACTTTGACTATACAGATACTACTGACTACATATCTATTGATCTTTAAGGGCTCATTCAAAATTCAAAAGTATCGATATAAGTTTTAAGTTAAGGGGTAGGCCCTTACATATTGAAAGGTATTGTCCAAATTCTAAGACAATTTTTTTTCTAGTGACAATAAATTCGGTTGTTTTCAAACACAAACACAATTGACTTGACCATCCGTCTATTTTACAAGATAATTTAACACTTACTTAGCACAGGACAGAGTCATGAAATGAAATGGATTTATAAATAAAGCATACCTACTGTAATCTACAGTCATTTAGTCTAAAGATAAAAAGTTAAAAGACAAGATTTTTGTAATTTTCTCAGAATTTCATTTACCTACCTATATAAAATCTTGTCAAAAAGTAAAAATTTATCAAATTGTATTTTGAGATATAGGTCTCAAACAATAAGTATCCTACTATAGTACTTGAAGTACTACCATAATACAGTTCTATAACTACCATACCGATAAGGATACAATGATATCTTTAATATCCCTAATTGCAAAATCTACAGGATTTTAAGATACCTATCTACAAAATTAAAATTTTGTATTTTGAAATTCCAAATCAGAGTTTTTAATGCAAAATTGTGTTATAAATATTGTTGTAGATGCTTCCTTGCCGACATAGCCTTTAAAATTACTGACTGTATGTGTGAAAATGGTCCACTTGCTCTTTTTATTTATAAAATACTAACTCTAAGCTGTTTAGGTACAGTCCAAAGAATCAGAATTCTTCTTTAGGGTTTAATGTTAATTTGATATATTGTATTTTTGACATTTTCTAAATTTACAAATTTTTCTTGATTTCCTACATTATTACTTGCTTGTACTAGTACCATTATGTAAGTAGACATAATTTATAATATTTTTTTCTAAATCGTGTTAAATTACCATCACCTGAGTGAGTAATTGCTTATCATGTCTACTTACTAGTACAAGTAAGTAAGTAAGTAGACAAACAAACTACTATATGTAGTAGTTTGTTTTTGGATTTATTTTCGATTTGGCCTTGTATTTGCATATTATGATGTGAATAGACTCTTATTTTATTTTACATAAGTTGGAGACTTCATTGACTTTGTCCATAAGAACTTGAAAAGATAGTTCATTGTTCTACTAGAGGTTCAATTATTTCTCAAATAAAGCCGAACTACACACAAATTACATAAGCTTTAGCTTTACAATGAACAAAGTATGTACCCTACTACAATGTGTGTAGTTTGTCGGTGACAAACTAATTAACTCTGAGCTTCTGATTTTAAATTTAAATTTAGATTTCAGACGATAACTGACCTTAATAGTACATAGATAAGTAAGTAGTCAAAATCAGTCGATTAAAATTCTTTTCAAAGATTTAAAATTCAGATTAAAAGTAATTCAGTAGCTGTTTACATCATTTTAAACTCCAAGATTGTGTTGTAAAAATGTATCTAAAGTGCTCATCAATGAGCCAATTGACAGTAAAGGATCTTGTCAAATTTCTACTACTAGACAGATAGGAAATCAGACAGAGGTTTTAAAATTTTAGTCGCCCTTTTACCTAACAAAATCTCTTCTTTTTTTTTGTTTTTACGATACTTAAACCTAAGTAAATGTGAATCATTTTGTGATATTTCGAAATATCAAAGTTTGGCGACAAGATTGTGGACCTTTTAACTGAATTTTGTGACCTTTTAAGATACATTTCAATAAGAAAAAGCTGTTATTTTCGTTTCATAAATACACTTTTTATATACTATACTATAGAGTATAGAGCTTGTCAACTTTCAATTTTTTCTTAAAAACTGAAAAACTGCCAATCTTTATTGCTTATCATGACCAATTTATTAGGAAAAATAATAATGCATCATGCAATTCTATCTACTTTTTCAGAAGTTGACAAAATTTTGCCAAAAATTTCTGTAAGTAGATTCAAAATTTGCAAATTCAAAATCAAGAATTTTGAACCCAAAATATCTAGAATGAATTTCTATCAATATTTTGGACTTGGATGCTTAAAACAGGCTACAAAATTTTTCCAAAATTTTCCTAAATGTTGCTTTATATAATCTAATCTAATGTATGACAAGCCTTCTAAAAATGATAAAATATCCAAAATATTGCTTACCATCATCTTGTACGAGTTGGTATGATCTTGTTGATGGAAAAAATTGGGTGTAATGTGAAACTTGACGTCACTCGACCCACTATTGTCCCAGTTGAGAACCATTTATCCGAAAAATCCGACAAAAATTTCCAAAATAAACACTTCAAGTACTTTAGTACTTGTATAAAACACAAGTTCTTAAAAAATCAAAGTTCTTTATAATTCAAAATTCAAAGGCAAACTTGTAGGTACTACGAGTATCTCTGTATTTAATTAAAGGCCGGTGATTTGGAACAAAGGCAAATAAATTTAAATCAAAAATCAAAGATATCTTTTTTCATATATAATAATTAATTATGTCAAATTGTCTTGCTTCAAGTGCCTCAGGTTTTCTATTTGGTAAGGCCACACTCTGAGCTTGATTATGATACTGAAGATACTGATATGGATTTTTGAATTGATGATTTTTAAATTTTTCAAAAGTTTCAAAAAGTTGAATCTCGAGAGAGCTGAGAGCTGAAAAAAATTCAAGTCTGCTTTGGGCAAAACCCTTAGTACTTTTGTACCTCGTCCAAAACAATTGTTACCTTTTTAAGTTCAAATTTTTCTACACTTAATACCTAGTACTAGATACCTATGTACAAGTATACAAGTTCTCATTTAATCATACTCAGGTACCCTTCTGGCTATTTCAAAATTTTCAAATACCCATAAGATCTACTACATTTTCCCCTACATTTACTACATACGAGTATCTGTACTCTGTACGTTATCAGCTGCTTTTTTATAAACTTGTACTAATACTCAAAGTTTTGAGTTTTTCCTTCTTAATCTTGCCTTACCCCACCCAACTACCAGTAGTAAAGTAGTTGAAACTTAATAATTTTGAATTTGGTATAGATCATATTATCAATACTTATACAAGCATTTAGAGTACCTTACTGTTTTTTTGTCCAGGACCCGTGGCACTCTGTAATTATACCCTCGATTAGATAAATACTACAAGTACTCGATGTTGGTACAAGTACTCGATGTATATGCAAATATTTCAATTAAAATGCAACGAGAGATTTATGAAATGAAAGAAAGTTGAAATTTTTTTTGGGATTTGTACAAAATGCATATTTCTTACAGTACAAGAGTATAGGAAAAGGGGTCTTATGACATTTTGACCCAACTTTTCTGAATTTCAAGACATAGGTCGATTTCAAATGGTGGAATTTCAAATCAATGAGGTTTAAAGGTGACTTTAGAGGCTATAAGGCATTTTGAATAGAAGTACCAATCAAGTATCTAAGCTAAGAGTAGTCATAAGACCACTAATATAACTGCGATTAGCAAAGACACGAGTTTTGTGCTAAATTTTATTCAAAAATTGTGTGATTTCTATTCTAAATGTGACTAGTTTAGTCATGTTTATGGGACTTTTTATGAGCAGAAAAAACCACAAGAATTGGTGTTTTTTTGAGAGAGAAAACGATGAAATTTTACTAAAGACTCTATCAGTACATGTCCTAGTGGTATCTGAGTTTTGGTCAAATTTAAAAATGTCAAATCCATAAATACTGAAAAAATTACAAAATTAAATTGGATCAACTACGTACCTAAAAGTACCTACAAGAAAATGTTTCACAGAATTTCTGAAGTTTTCTGAAAATCTCGGATCTTTACATGACCAAAAAACTCCAAAATATCTCAAAATTCCCAAAAATATTCGATCAAAAGTATTCCAAATCTATGTCTATGTGTAAAATTGACACTGATTTCAAATTACAGGTTTTTGAAAAGTGAAATGAAATAATGGATTGCGTGCAAAAATTTTTATAGGTAATTTTCAAAATTTGAGAAACTGAAAACAATTGAATCTTTAATAATTTTTTTAGTAAATCTTGAGAAATAGTAGGGCAAACAAATCATAAACATAAACCGAAATAAAAGTAAATACTCTGATGAGAAAAAGTGTAAAATCCTTGTATTTGTAACTGATAATAATAATATTATAAGAATAGTCGTCGAGATTTGAGTAATTATGGGTTTATTTCTCTAAGGCATAAAATACATTTATGGGTGCTCGCATGTTTACAAAAAATATATATAAGTCTATTCGAATACATATATAATAAGATACTAGTTTCAAAACCAAGTCGCAAGGCAACTTTTATATGATCATAATCCTACTAAAGATAAGCCTATTTAAACGATTGTATCTAAAACAAATATTTTTTGTCATAATTTGGACCTTTTCTTGTCAAAATTGAGATCAAATTTACATATTTTATATTTTTTTGTATGACTAAAGTTTAGTAGTGGCATTCATTAACAGAATACAGACACAAATACAGACAGACAGACAAACATTACTAAAATATTAGTATAGTAACTGATTGATCTGTAAACTGTACTGATACTGGTAATATAAGTATATATGGGTAAATTATACATAAGAAATATGAAAAAGATAAAAATAGATGATTTTGATTTTGTGGGGGTGTCTGAAGTTTTCGAGGCATTGATTAACCTATTATATTATACAGACCAATCTTGAAAAAATATCTTGAAAAATTTGATCCATTTCCGACGGAGGAATAGATAAGTTGATAATTTCAACAATCTATCATTTTGTGGTTTCTTAATGTATAATTCATTCTTGAGTCTTGATGCTTACCACCTCGTTAATATAAATATAGATCTTTGAATTTATTTTTTTTTTTACTGAAGAAGTAATATGTTAAGCAGGGTTGGAAAATCCCAAGTTTTTTTGCCTTACAAATTTAATTCATTTTTAATATGGATTTCTAACATTTTAAGAACTTTTTTAGAGAAATTCAGACCTCTAGGTCAAAGAACCATTGTATAAAAATGCGCAATAGTTTGAATACCCAATAATGGTTTATACTATGGTAATTTGTATATCTAATATGGATTTTTTAAACCAAATTAAGGATCTAACTTTTGCAAGATGTCTTTAAATTTAGAAAACGTTCGAAATTTTGTTTTCCGCTAATTTTATAGATCTTAAAATCTACTTTAATTTTAATTTAGGTCTAAATACTGATGATTTAGACGGCTTAGATTCGAGGTTTATATCGGTAAAATATTGCTCTGATTCAAAAAACTCATGGTCAGCAACCCTGATCATCGAAAACAATAGAACAATTTAGAATTATTTGGATTTTTTTAGAGCAGATGTTTGATAAGTTGAGATTTTTTAGATGGCCCAGTTGATAATACATAATGGATAAGTATCAGTGGATACCTAAATACAATAAGATATGAAATTAAGTATGAAAGCTGATTTAAACAATTTAACTGATCTTTATATTATTATTTTTTTTATCATTATTGAAGTGGACTCAACAGCTCGAACGTGTGTACTTCCCGGGCCCTATAATCAATCAAAAAATGATGATTTTGTTCGTGACTGATCCTTTTCATTCTGTAAATCCTATCTCTTTTTTATTGTAATATTATACTTACCTATATCTTTAGATAGGGTACTCTAGTATGTACAGGGTAAGTGTAAATTGTACTCGTAAATGCCGACTTTTTCAGAAATCGCTTCGAAAATCTTACAATTACAATTACATTTCAAAGACATGCAATACTCTTAATATCGAGTTTAAGGGCCGGTCCTAAAATTCGAATAATTTTCAGAATTCCAGAATCAAAATATCAAAATGTAAAAAAAAATCATAGAATATCAAATATCAGATTTATACGCAGCTCTAGCTACAGAATATAAGTATCTCTGAGGTTTTTAATTTTCGAAATTATTAGGCTTCAAATTACAGATTTTACGATCAAATTTCGAAATTTTAGGTGTCTGAAATACTTAGATATATAGTCCAAAAATTCAAATCTTGCCAATCCTGCTCAGTCATAGTATCTCATTTCTTTATATTTGGTCTTTTAATGAAATTCTGTATAACAGTTTCAAAAATTAGGAAATTTTAAATGGCATTTTTAAAGGGATTATTGTCCGGAGATTTTAAAATTTGTTCAAATTTTCGAAATTTTTCAAGATAGTTTCTTTGAAAAACACTTATTTCTTTAGTTTTTAGATTTCAAATTGAATGATTGATTCTACTATAATCTATTCACGAGTATATAGGTACTTATAGACCCTTAAGTTATTCATGATTTTTTTTCTACGGAGTATCTATCAAAGTATTGGTAGGTATATTCAAATTTTCCAATTTCATGACTAGAGAGCCTATAAAAGTGGCTATTTTAATAGTCTCTCTGAGAACCAGTTAAGCTTAGGCCAAGTGTTAAACTCTGTCTATAAAGATTTAGATTTAAGAGCTTGGGTCATTTTTCTTTCCATTTCTTTAGATCTTATCTTGATCTTCTCCTGTACTAAAAGCTACAGCTATTGAGAATTTGAGAAGGCGGATTCTCATATGGGTGGATTGGATTTTTTTATACTTTATAGAAGCCTGGCACATAAACTATCAAATTTTTACTGAATCTTGAGCTGAACCACGACGACTGCCATATGAATATGTAAAAATCTCACGAATTTCCATTCTTTATCATCGAAAAAAACTCTGTGAATTGTGAGTAAGTAGCTCGGCTCGGGTAGTATAATAAATGAGTTTCTAAACTTTGAAATATTATAAATCCTAATCAAAAAATTCGAAATCAAAGTGTCAAAGAACATTATAAAAATCCTTGAATTTCGACTATACATATGTCAAAATCCTCGGATTTTATAAGTACCCTACCTATATCTATATAAAAGTCTCATAAATAAATCTAGGATTTACAAGCCTTGCGAAAAATGTCATAAAAGTCTTTTGAGATATTAATTACATTTCGACCTTCATTAAGATTTATCTATAAAGGCAATCTTTCAGCCATTCTCAGATTAGGCCAGAAATTTCCTTTTAAACTCTTTAATCTTTTTGTATCTTTAGTATACTAACTAAATTTTATACTAACTAAAGATACCTAATACCTACTGATACTTTATTGTATTTATCAGTATTTAGGATCCAAAATGTATGGGATTCTACACCTTTTTAGAAAATTCCGAGTTCTGAATTCATCCAAATTTTAGTTAGTTGAGCCTTCATTTCGGCCAAATTGCAATTGGTTTGTTTAGAAATCGATAAAATAACCAAAATTCTCAAATTTGATGGCAAGAAAGAAGGGGAGTTTGATCTTGTATAAAAGTTTGGAACTTGGTTCAGAAGTTTTGAAAGATAAGTTTTAATAAAATATCTCTAGTTTCTCCTACTACATACTTACTTTCCTATACTGTATACTTACAAGATATCCTTGTTCTAGTAAGTATGCACGAGTATGTATTATGTATGTACATATAGGTATATGTGAGTAAAGTAAGTAAATTTTGAGATAATTTAAAACAAGGGGTATGTAAATGAGTTTGTGCGAAAAATTGTAAAATTGTCAGAGTTTTTAAGAGAGCTGAAGCTGAGAGCCCCCGAGAGTCGTATAAAATAAGTTCCGCCTCGAAAATTCAGCCCAGGGCCAATAAGCAAAGGCCCTTCCCCCATATCCAAATACACGAACGATCATCATCATCATGTTTAAACTATCTTCAGAATTCAGAACTTTTTCTCATATTAAACTACTACTGATACTACAGTATATTATGCAGTAGTTGAGTATAAAATTGTATAAAATAGTTGGAATTGATTGGAAGTAAGTCTGCATCTGCAATGCATCTTTTCGAATCCAGAGAATCCAGAATTCCCCCAAGCATCTCATACAAACTTATAGATACTATACCATCTCTAATACCTACCTATGTATATTTCATATCTAATTTTTTATCAAAGATTGAGTAAAAAAAGCTAGCAAGACTCCAGAAATATCGATTTTATACCAACCTAATGCCTACTACAGAGATATTTGCTAACGATAAGATCCATTTTTAAAACAGATTTACAGATTTAGATTGAGACATCAAGTTTTACCATACATAATCAAAGGAATTTGAAAATTTATCTAAAATCAGGAATTTTTAGCTAAAAATTCAATTCTTGTACCAGATTATGTATAAAGCTGATAGGACTTGAGAATAGGGTCTTCGAGAATGCCTATTTCAAATACCTAGTTCGAGTATTTCTACAATATAATTCTCAAAATTTTGACCAAAATGTTCCTGCGAGTAGATGAATTTTATGGGATTTTAAGGCTGGAAATTTTACTTTCTGAGCCAGAATTTCCAAAATTATTCAAAAAAGTTGCAATACCCCCAGTGTAACCTATTGATAGACTGACAATGAGCTATAAAACTCCTCAAGAATCTCAATTAGGCACCAAGTAACTATAAGTAGGTATTTGTAAAAGGTTGAACTTTATTTGAAGTTTTAAGGTAGGATATTTATGATAAAAGACAATTTAGAAATGAAAAAAGTATAAATTATAATTCGAATCCTAATCCTAAATGAAATATGAGATTGGCAACTGACCAACCCAGTAAACAAAAAAAAATTTATGAAAAATTTCCAGAGCCAATAAAAACAACATGTAGGTACCCATAAAGTAACCGGACTAGACTATACTGATCAAACTCATAATAAATTTTCTACCCATACCCATACATAACAGCTTATACATATGTAGATGCTACTGACTAATAAGAAATTTTTCAAATCTGGAATATCAGGTTAAGTTAAGGCGTCTGTAAGACTTTAAATTTTTTGAAGATTCGTATGGCTGTGTAGTTTGTAGGTAAAACTGAAAGTAAAATTTTGTATTAGAGAGATCGGCCTTTTTTAAACTTTGTTTTATATCTAGGATACTTGTAGTAGTAAGTACCCTACCTACATCAAGGGTACCTATATTTAGAAAGAAAGAGTATAGAAATAGGTAGATTTTTGGAGACTTCAAGTCTCCTCCAATGAGTCCTATGTAATTATATCAAAAAAAAGACCAAAAGAAATCTTTTTTCTAAAAAAAAACAACAACACTTTCAAACCCATTTCTTTCTTAAACTTTCTGATTCTTAATGGTATCTAATACTAACTAATGTAATGTATGTATAAGAGCAAGCAAAGGTTCTCAAAGATCAGTAAATTAAAACTTTATTGCCTAAATTCTAGACATTTTAATAAGAAAAATTATGTAGCTTTTTGATGACAAAGTAAAAATAAAGAGCTGTATTTTGGGTTTTCATTTTTTTGAGATTTTGGGATATTTTGACATATTCTAATGCTCAAAATTCTTGATCTAGATACTCTGATCTGGTCCAACTAATTCAAACATCTAGGTTTAACACTTATTATTGTTAATATTATTAAGATCCTTAAATTTCGACAATTTTTTTATATTTCTTATGAGATATCTGAGCATATTTTGAAGCTAGATAGCTAGTACTACGAGTAATTCAAAAATTAATCATGTAAATTTTTTAAAATTGGAAAAGGATCCGTTTTTAAATATATAATTGCAAATATCGCAATGTTTTTCAAAAGATAATTAATTTGTTTTCTAACTCATGTTACTTGTATCGACATATTTATTCATTGACATTTGTAATCCTTTACTTGTCTTGTCTTCTAGATGTAAAACTTGGTCATAACTTTTGAAGTAAAAGAACATTTTCAAAAAAAAAAAAAGTTTTTTAAAGGGCGGTTTTTGCAGCAGTTGAGAGTTGAACCTAATCATTATGATCGCACATTCGAATAAAGAATAAACGTGATGCTCGCCTTTTTCTGTGATTTATAATAGTCTTGGAGCTCGCCTAGCTTGCGGAGATCATCGAGATCTTTCTATACTCAAGTACCTACTTCAATACTTCAATTTTATTATACTCTAGTGGTAAATTCATACTTACCTATTATATTAGAAGTAAAAAAGTTACAATATCTAATGTAAGTATCTATGTAATATAAGTAAAAAGTAAAGTACCAGCATTTTATTTTTTTATCAGCAGCCTAAGCCAGAGATGATGCCAAGCACGCGTTGAACAAGCCTTTAATCACGATCCTGACCTGATTGACCTCATGGTCCATCGAAATCTTGTAATCTTGTAAATTCGAAGGATTTGTTATTTTACTATGAAAGTACACCCTTCCTCATTAAAGCCTATCACCTATCACCTATCAATAGATTATCTTTAGATTTCCGCCTAAAGCCAGCATCCATATAGATACTTAATTCCCATCCAAAATATCAAAAATCATAAAAATTCTTACAAATTATTCTAAAAAAAGGCTCTAATCCTAAGTCAAAGGGCCTATAGTATAGTTAGAAAACTATATCAGCAGTCAGCAGTTATGTATATGATACAAAATATTGAAATTTTGTACTCGATTGTAAGACCAAATTATTCAAAATTTATCTAAAAGTTCAAATGATAGTAAATAATGATAGTAAACTTTGCTTGCACTTTGTCAGTCTGTCTGTCTGTATGTCTGTCTGTCTGTTCGCGGCATAACTCGAAAACTACTCGACCGATCTTGACCAAATTTGGCATGAAGGACCCTTATAGGGTCTAGTTGTGCATGTCGATAGATAGTTTTATTTTAAGGGTAGAACAAATCTCAGAATTTCATCGAAAATCTTTAAAATTTTCTTAAAATTATGAACTTTATATAGAGGTTTAACCGTAAACCTCTATTCTATATTATAATCTATCCTCCTTATAAAAAATTAAATTGTATCTGTACATATCACACATCCTTAATAAGAAGCGATCATCTAACTTTTTAATAAAATTTTGACATTTTTCGATGAATAATTTCGTAATATGGTTTTGAATATCAGTAGATGCTTAAAATGCTTAAAAAAGTTCAATATCTCATTTTTAAAGCAATTTTGGTGACTTTATAGCGAAGTTTTATAAGAACTTGTGTATAAATTTTGATATTTTTCAGATTGTTATTAGGCAAATGTATGCGTGTATTTTGATCTAATCGATATGGTACTTATTACAATAGGTGATCCTATCTATATGAAGGTACTATAAAATTTAAATTTTAAATTTTTTCAAGATTTTTATAGTAGGTACGAGTACTTATCAAAAAATTTGAATTTGAAATGAATAAAGTGCTATAAAGTGCTATAATGATAGAGCCGGGTTTATTCAAGCATCCATAAAATATTACAATTTTACAATTTCGTAATTGCACTAATGATCGGTACTACAAAATACAAAATAAATTCAAGAGATATCTTTATCTCTAAATCGATTCAAGTAATAATAATGATCATCATATATGGATTTTTATGATTTCCTTTCTACTCGTACTATACGAGTATCTCATGTGTTCGATTACAATTTACAATTTGATTTCATTTTATTATGGCCCTAAGCTTCAAGCTTCAAGTTAAATATTCACTAGGGATATAAGCATTCACTTTTATCTTGAGGAAATTGACCAAGTCAGCAATTTTTTTACGAGATTTTTGAGATCAATAAATGTATCTCAAATAAATGTATAAATGTCTATGTAGTATAGTAAGATACTAATATTATTGTGTAAGTGCGGTTCAAAATCAAAATTATGAATTTTTCGTGTTAGATATTTGCCCAACCCTCATAAGTACATACAAGTAGTAGTATAGTAGTAAGTATTAGTATGTACAAGTCGAAATATTAGATTTGAAAACAAGGGTGATGATCTGATCATTATATACTTTTATGATTAGAGATTTGAGAATCTCGATAATATATTTCTTCTACATTTTGTAATAGTATTTTATCGCACCAAGAGACTAGAAAAACAAGCAAAGATATACTTTCTCTAAAAATCACAATTTCTTAGAAAAAATGCTAAAATTTCTCATTATTTTTGAAAAAATCTCACATTTAGAAATAAAAAATTCTCAAAATTTTGACAAAATCTGGCCTATAATGTACATAATTTGGTCTTAATTTTTATCTGTACCCTATATATACCTATATCTGATATCTGTAACCTATATATCAAGACATTAGTGAACTATGATTCAAAATTTTTTTTTATCTAATTTAGAAATGATATATTTGAGGAAGGCCTACTGTACTGTTCTGTTCTGTTTCTTTCAAACCTTTTAACAGATTTGAAAGAAATTTTCGAAACTAGTCAGGAAATTTTGATCAAAAATTGACTAATTTTATGTAATGTAAGTCATTTAGTCTAGCATAAAAATATTTGAAACATCTTGTAAACCTAACTTAGGTTGACATCATCTTTTAACCTTAGGTTACCTAAATTTAAGTAAATTTAAAAATCTCCTAAATTCGGTCTAAACTTGTGGACTAAATAGACCATAAAGGGTTATAAAATTTTCGTATTTTTAAGGAATTTTAAAGCTTGAGATTGTGAAATTTTATTAAAAATTTAGATAATTTTAGAGATTCTAATCTATCTAAAGGTGTCTTTACTTGGAATTGATATTTAAAAATACTGATATTGATTTCACAAATCCTATTTATAAGGGTACGATTTATAAGGTATTATTATTAGTAGGTAATAGGCATATATATAGATCTTGTTATACTTTTTTTGATGAGCAAAGCTTAACCTAATTATCTCATTTGATAATACAATAAAGATTTGGGAACCGAGAAATTGATCCAATTCAATAGCTAGAACCGAGGGATAATTAGGTAGGCAACTGGCCACACGGCTTACACAAATTACCTAATGAGATAACCAGCCTATTGTACTAGTACAGTAAATGTAGGGGATCAGTTTTCAATTTCATTTCTGGTATTTATTTACCGATGGTCTTTTCAAAGTTTGCTCTAATTGAAACCCAAGTACAAATTACAAAAAAAACTCATTGTATCTAGATCATACAGCTAAAATATTCTCTTATTTCAAGTTTTTTATGCCTACTTAGAGTAAGATACTTTAATGCAGTTACCTGAATTTGAATTTAGCAAAATAAAATACCAAATTCAGACCTCTAGGTCGACCTTAATATATATTTAAAGTCTTTAAGTAGGTATAGGTATTGGATACTTCAAAATTAAGGCTAAAATTTACAAGAAACTTGGCAAATTATAACGAAAAACTCGCGTTTTATGCATATTTAGTAGTACATAATTTAGTTGACTAAAAGTTGCTTGAGCAGGTACTTTGATTTTATGCTATTTTGACCAATTCAATTACATTATAGGTAGGGTACTTATTGTAAGGTTCCAAAGGTAAAGCCGGATGTAACTAGGTGTTTTCCGATCCGATTTATTTTGAGATTCTCAACTGTGTAAGTATCTAGTAGTAAAAAATAAATGAAATGCTCGTGAAAACGGACTTGAAAGATTTGAAATAGTTGACTTGGGATTTGAAAACTCTGTCAAAGTGTAGGTAGGGTGATAGATGAAAGAACAAGTATTATAAACCACTCGAACAAATTAATCATCCAAATTGATAGGAAAGAGATTGCCTTCCTCGGCCAAAAAACTTCAAAACACCCCCAAGCTTATGTATTTTTATAAAAGTACTTTTTCTAATACTTACTTACCCTACTACTGATACTTCTGATACTAATATAAAGTATCGGAAATTGTATCGTAGTAAGGTAGGTAGGTATATCGAAAAAGGAATTTAAAACAGGTGTGCATCAAATTCCTCAATTTTTCGACAATCTCACAACTTTTTTTTATAAAAAATGAAAAAGAACTTGATACTACTGTAGTAGTAGTAGATATCTATGTATGTTGGGAATTTGTATCGATGAACCAACCATGTAATGCAATAAGTAGTATGGATATAAATAAAAAATTATTTTTAAAATTTTAAAGTTTAATAACTGGAAAAGTTGGGTTCATATTAGGTAGTCAATTTCTAATATGTCAAATTGCAAAATTCATAATGTTTAATTGTAGTTTTATAAATGAACTTTTTTAGAGAATTTTAGACCTCTAGGCCAACTTTGAATTTGCCTTTAAAATCAGTTCAAATTTACATTAAGTTCTCAAAGTAGATATCTTGAAAAATCTCAAAAAATTCTTAAAAGTTTCTTAAAAAAAGTCTCAAAGTCTCGAAATCTTAATATTTCTTAAAAACTTCCAAAAAATACTCAAAAATTTCTTAAAAAGTCTCGAAATTTCTTGAAATATCTCAAAAATTTCTCAAAGTCTCGAAATTTCTTGAAATATCTCATAAATTTCTCAAAGTTTTCTCGAAAAGTCGCAAACTATCTTGAAAAAATCTATCTTGAAAAAGATATTTATAAAGATAAAATTTCTTTATCAAAATTTTTTTTTAAATTCGATATTTATTTGCATTTTGATCATTTTGCTTTAGATATTTTGTAAATAAAATGATTTTAGAGGTAGAGAAATGCTTGCATGTTCAACTCAAATGATGCTCTACTTATATTTTGATATTCTCCTAATATTTCATATTATAAATAATCTATCTTTTTATAAACCCTTTTTCAAACTTCAAATAGGGTTACATTGAATTTGAACTTGAAAGAAATATTTTGATACCCTTTTTACTTGTACCACTTACATATAAGACTCTGATTTTTTTTTTGTTTTACATTTTATCTACTCGTAGTAGGTAAGTTTTTAGATATTCAGCCCTTCTGGGCCTTCTGCTGTAGTTCAAGTCTATAATTTCGATTCGGAAGAAAAATTATAAAACTTACGCCTACACGCGTTATACCTTGGAGAAAAATGAATAATTGAGAATCTCAAAATGTGAAATCTGGTCAGAATCTTCAGCTCTTTAGAACATTTTATCTCGAGAAATAAATAATAAAAAATGCTACTTTGGAAGATCTAAGGCTTACGTTACAAGTGTAAGAGTACTCGTAAAAGTAGGAGTTGATTTTTTGTCAAAAAATGAGCCTTAAGGTTAGGTTGAGCCTTGAACAAAATATCTCAAAATTTTCGAAATCCTGAAAAGATTCAGTAGAGGAAAAAAAGCTATTTTTGTGAAATATTGGTTTTGATTAAAGGGTTGAAATGAAGAACCAAAAATTTAGAACCAGTTCTACAATATCTGTATCTGTATCTGCATTAGTTTCAAAAATTAAAAATATACCTATCAGAGATATAGAATTTACAGAAATTTTTAGAGCAATTTCAGACCTCTAGGTACTTCTCCTCGTAGTATGGATTTATCTACTGATACGAGTATTCGAATTTAATTTTTTTTAAACCATAATTTAGATATTAAATTCACAATCTACTTATCTTTTAAAGTAATTGAAAACTTGAAAAATGGCTAAAATTCTCGAATTTGGAACTCTGAATGTGAAATATTACATTAGACTATTTCCTAAAGCCTAATCTAAAGTACTTTGTAGTACAAAGTTTGTACCATTTCTAAAGTAAATAATTGAAAATATATCTGAAATAAGACCAGAATAGTAAAAATTCATAATGATTAGAGAATTCTTGAATATTTAAATCATAAGTAAGTCATACATTACCCGCGTTTACTAAGGAAGGTAAATAAAACTGTTGGAAATTTCCTCATTAAAATGGAATTCATTATTTTTTCAAGATCAAGTCAGACAGACTGTAAGAATGTGGTCAACATAATTTAACTTTTCAAAATAAAAAAAAACGAAAAAGTACCTACTACAGGAACAATACAAGTCTTTAAACCAAGGATCTTTATTCTCAAATGTACTTATAAAAGATACTCAACAAATGTACTGAATTTGGATTATTTTTTTTATATTTACTAGTACTAGATAAAAGTATCTGTACAAGTAAACCATGCGGTTCTTCATTTTTTTTCTTCTAAAGTAAGTAGAGAACGAGTTGGCTCGCCAATCTCTGAGGATTTGAAAAACGACCCGCATAAATCCACATCTTGTCTATTTAACATGAGAAATTGTGGGATCCCGTCGGGACGGACTGACCTCTGACACCCCACAGGTTTTGTTGACTAAACACGGCACAATTTCATTTATCCCAAAATCTATGGACAAGATATCAAATACCTTATTGTCAAAATTGACTCATTCTTATAAGAAAAAGTCGATTTTATTCAGGTTACCTTTAAAATACACAAGAATCTTTGATGTAAAATTAAAAAATTTTATCAGCTCTTAGATATCTTAGTAATTTAGCAAAATTTGGGCTAAAAAGTGTCAGGAAATGTGGCCAGGTGAGAGAAAACAGTCACATTTATGTCATTTAGGTAATACTGATATACTAGATAATACCTAAATTTTAGGTCTTGAATAAGTGAAAATGCCGATTTGTTACATTTCTAGAGATTTTTGGCTCTTTTTGTTGCACCCAGCCAATTGCAGTACTATTCAACTTACTTACTATTCAACTTTGCTTGCAATTTGTCCGTCTGTCCGTCTGTATGTCTGTTTGTCTATCTGTTCGCGGCATAACTCGAAAACCTAGCTTTACAAAATTTGGCATGAATTGCCCTTATACTGATAGGGTCTAGTTGTGCATGCTCGAAAAAAAATTAAAATTGCTCCTTCCCTTGGGGTCATGGGGTTCCCCATGTTTAAGGGTTCCCGATGTTAATCAAATGGGAAAATGATGTTTAAGTAGCTTTAGGGGTAATCGATGCCGGATATTCCGAATTTGATATCCGTTTGACCCTGGAGTTGACCTTTGACCCCTAAAAATGGGGCAACTTTTCATAGCTTTGATCGCACAATTAATAATCAACTTCTAGTGAGTTGATTAAAGCCTAGTACTATAATATCAGATACTTTGATTCGGCATAATGATCTTGAGCTATTTAACCCTGATTATCAAACTTATGGGAATTACCTACATACATATTTGATAATCAAAATGATTGGAATTCTTAAAAATGAGAAATAAAAATTTACAAAAAGGCAGATAAAAAAAACTTGACTCGACGGCTCGAGCTGGCTGGTTGCCTGCACAAGGCTCAAAAAAACTCGATCGAAATTCTTATAAATTCTTATTTTTTTTGATTTAATTTAACTCGACCGACCATAGACCTATAGCTGTTTAAATGCCCACTTACAAACCTACATAGGCACAAAACAAGCGTAGAAATTGTAAGAAATTTAGGAATTTACAGACCACCTATAGAAATTGATGAACCATTGACTCTTAATCAAAAAAATAAACATTATATTATTATGAAAAAAAGGCTGAGGATTTATAATTTGAGAGTATGTAGTTTAGGCTTATGAAATGATTTTGGATTCAAGTATTTGAAATACCTTATTCAATTGTATTGTAGGATTATTAGGCCCTTTTATTTCACTCTTTCAAATATTTGTACAAACTCAAATAGACTGAGGATGAGATAGATTTGACAGAATTCTCATTTAATCCAATTTATATAACTTGAGAAAAAAATATAAACCCTTTTAATATAGACATGTAATATTGGATTACAAACCTTTATTGTCAAATGTCAAAATACAAATAAAGTCTTTAAATAAGGGGAAATTCTAATCTGTAAATTCTACAAATGCATGTTCATTTCTATTGAGTTTTATGATCTCTTTTGACCTATAAGTACTCTAGAAAAAGGATCTTTACAGTTTTGAAATTTCAGACCTCTAGCTCTGCCCAAAATCTTCAAAATCCTCAAAATTTGGATAAAAGATCATTATCATTTTATGTGCATTTCTGCCTTCTGGGGTTCAATCTAAAATCATAAAAAAGGCTCAAAATTTGAACAAATTTCTATTTTCGGTGTATTTCCTGGACTTCTGATTTCAATCTAAAATCTTAAAAAAATGTCAAAATCTAGATAAAAATTCCATTTTAGGTGCATTTCTAGAGTTCTAATTCTTTCATAGAACTTAAATTAAATCTAAAAATGATCGCTTTTACAGCTAAAATCTCAAAAATTTGGTTCAAGATATCTAAACTTCTAAACTGATTCATAGAGGTAGAAAATAAGACTAAATTGAACCTCATTCGAATTTCAAATTCAGAGTAACTAATTCAAATGTACTGCTGGTAATAATAATAAATGTTCAAAAGTACCTACACTACATAGACACTGACATAATAGGTATGTATGTACATAGAATAAAGTTTTAAAGTTTAATTGTATTTCACATTAATCTCATACACTTTAGGTAGTTAGTTTTAATTATAATATTCAAAAAAAAAGCGATTTTATTATTATTATTATTGTAAAGGTATGTAAGGTTTGGCGTCATTTTTAAGAGCATTTAGCAAGTCCATTGAGGTTAATGTACAGATCATTTAACATGTTCCCAGCAGAGCTGAGCATAATTACATTTTATCTCTATTTCAAATTTTAGAGCAATTAAACTGAGAGAATAAGTATGTAATAGTACGAATTTTTGGTCGTTTCAAGTAAGAATAAAGACATTCGAAAACACACCACGTCAACAATTGTTTGTTCTACCCCTGCCTGTATAATTAAGAACTTGAGTTTCAAATTACATGATAAAATGAAATACCTACCTACTTTTAATGTGATTCTTAAATCCTTATAATCTTGTAAAATGTATTTTGCAGTTTTCTATTTTTTACAATGGTTTTTGTCATAAAAATGAGAAATTTGAACAAATATGTGATCTACGTGATATGCTTACAATCTCTAGAATTTCAGGATCTCAATTTTTTCAACTTGAGATGCAAAATTTACATCAATACGAGTACTTTAAACCATGAAAATAGCTTTTTAATGATTTTTGGCTTAAATAATAGAATATTTTTATGAATTTTTTAAGAGATTTTTAAAATTTTATCAAAGATTTATCTCTCTAATAAAGTTCAAAAGTTAAAGTTTTAGAGTGCGAGAACTGCAAGCTTGTAAAATTTTGAGATATGTGTGTAAAAAGACATAAAAACCTCAACCCAAAAATTGAATTTAATTCTTCCACAAACCCTTAATGTAATTTCCCTATGCACTAAATGACAACTTGGCCATGCATATGATACTTACTTAGATATTTCCTATCCAGTTCATTCAATTTGTGTAAAAATAATCTAGTAGGATATACTAGTAAAACTCTAGACCTATTTACTAGACTGTATATTTTAAGGGCGATAATCGAAAACCCGAAATTAGGTTTTTACAATCGAGTTCAAGGAGATGATCCCATTATATTAACTATCGGGTATTCGGGGTGAGGGCAAAAAATACCACACAGTTTACGTAACATGAACCCAGTTTGAAAATTTTCAATTTGTTCATCAATTCAACCAGAAAATATTCCATCACACCGAAAATTAATCGTTTTACAATTTACTGCATATATCATATACCTCACTGTAAAATATATACTTTACAGTAGTCAGTAGAGGGTGAATGAAATGTAAGTAAATATTGAAATCATCAAAAGTCCCAGGTTTTAGTTTTAGCTGACACTTGGAAACTTCGGTTTTTTGTCAAAAAAAACTGATTTTTCCGACTCTTTCTCTTTCGTAACGAGTAGTTTAATTCAGTTGTTATTTAGAAAAATCACTTTTTTCGATATCCATTCAGATGATTCGGATTTAACTTTGAAAAAACTTAAAAAAGTCCAAAAATTTGACAAATTTACATAAAATTGAATTCTAAATGAATAAATAAGGGCACCTATAGGCTTGAAAATTTCAGTGTAAGAGTATTTTACATAATATCAGATTACCTTTATTAAGGTGCCTAATACATTGTATGTATTGCATAATGTCTGTCAAATACAGTATAGCTAGCCTGCCTCAAGAAATTTTTATCAAAATTTTAATTATTTCAATAGTTAAAGATCCATTTATATCATTTTTGAGATTTTTAACCGAAATATTTATCAAAGATGCGTAAAATTTTGGCTCATTTTTGGTATTTCGAAAAGGCCTTTGGGGATTTTGACAAGTTGATTTAGCCATTAGCCCAGTGAATCATATACTGATATATGTAGGTGTAGGTAGTTTTAAAAGCAATATTTAAATCTAATAATTTCCGAGAATTCTATCAGTATATGCTCTCAAACACCCAAGTACTTGAAGTTTGCACGAGACCCAGTCAACCCAAATTAATTTTGCTCTCAAGACTCAAAATCGAAAAAAAACTAGACTAGGTACCTACGAGTAAGTTAAAATTTACGATCTGCAATACATTAACAACGAGTTCGGTATGCGACAAAGTACTGGAAAAGTAACTTTTAAAATTCTAAAAAAGTTACATGTACCCTACCTATCTTAGGATTAGTTATATCTGTGTACTTGAATATGAAGCTTTCTGGGCGATTCCCCATTTACTTAACATCTGTAATGAACTCTATTTTACTTGCATATATAAGTATAAGTAAAGTATACAAAATATAAGTAGATAGTCCAATATATCATAAGTAGAAATGTTGCATGTGATAATTATCGAGTAAGAACTCAAAATAAATCTTAAGAACTTGAAAATATTTATTGTACCTATACTATACTAAACTATAGTACATGTACTAGTCTAGTACTACTAGTATTAGGTAGCTCTTGTAAGATTTACAGGCTGATTTTAAATATCAGGTTTGAGCTCATTTGACGTTCCATAAGACTCGAGTGTATATTTATAATTCTTTTTACCTACTTTGTAATTGTTACTTTTCTCATTTTGACTACACTGAAACTGAAGCCCGCACCCATACAATACATACATAATACATATGTATTGGTACATACTTACTACATACCTGTATTAATAAGTAAACTAGTTACTAAAATAGGAAGGTATTAGGTATGTTTAAAAATATGCATTTTTCAAGTTTTTGAATCGCTGAGAAATACTCAAAAAAAGCAGTAGGTACTTAAGATTAGTTGAAACATAAACTTTTAAACTAGGGTAGGTACTTATAAAGCCTTAATTAATATGAAAAGTATTTGGAAGTTAATTCTGAATCTGTTTTTGCATATTTTGAATCAAAATTTTGACTTTAAAATGCAATAAAGGTGTTCAAAAATTTTAAAATTTTAAATAAAATTTGTGACCAGATTAGAAGAATTGAGACATACAGATATATTGTCAAGTATACCTTTTGTAATGTAGTTTATAACTCTTGTTTAAATCCTATATCTAAACTTTCAAGAGGCAATGCATTTCAGTCTATAACCTGCACTTTAAATTAATAAATGCCTAAAGTCAGCGTTTAATTATACAAGAAACCTAAATTCTGAGGATGAAAACGTTTAAATATTCATATTTTTAGCATTCTTGTAATAAGATTTGGTTTGGTTTTAAAACATTAAATATGTAGATGAATTTTGATATTCTGATATGCATCTGTATTCTTATCTCAATTTTCAATTTGAAATCCTTGTTTTTGAAACTTTGAAATCCTGGTTTTTAAAGTTGAAATTGAGATAAGAAAGCTGTTTTTGTAGAAGTACACAGTATGTCTATAGTTACAATAAAATCTTAAGAAAATTTCAGTAAATGTTCTCAAGCCGATTTCTAACATTTTGACCAATTTTTGGCAAAAATTAAAAATAGTTCAAACTTCGTTCAATCGTCTATGATGCAGTACCAAAATGCATTCCCAAAATGTATTATTGAAATATGCATATAATATCCAAAATATTCATAATTATAATATCCAGCCTGATTTTAAGAATTTTGAAATCTCAAGCAATGTTTTCGGCATCCTCCCCGGCATAAAGCCAGAATCGACGTGTTATGAATTAATAAACTTTTTAAATACTCAAAAAACTCATTAACATAAGCTACTAAACTACATCATACTATACATATTACAATATGTAATAGGTAAGGCAATTCGCAAGAGATGTAAAGTTTTTAAAATCTTAAAAATCTACATTTACATATACCACACAACAATGTATAGTTTTGTAGAGCTTGTTCAAAAAAGCCGGATCCCTTCATTCTATTAGTTCTTAATTACTGGTTGTCTCCCAAATCGTGAGCTGAATTTTTATAACATATTTTACTACTACATATAGATAGTACACTATACTATACATAGCTTAGGTTTTTAAGTACAGGATTTTTTATACCTAAAATTTTAGGATTATACCCGATGACATGACAGAGGAGCAAACATAAAATTTAATACATAGGTACAGACTTACAGAGTTTCTTTTTAAAAATGTATAAAAATTGTTTTTTCAAGATTATAGAGTTTAGATATTTTTTTTATTCTTCTACTAGTTTCACGTCCAATTAGGCTCAAAACGTGTTGAAAAAGTGCAATTCTTATTACCCCCTTTATACAATCTACTTATAAATGTGATTTTTTTTTCAATTTTCGATTTAAAACGAAATCCTATACTCTTTATGATATGATAGATACTTACTATTCTTTATGATTTAATGGAATGGAAACTGAGGGGGGATCAATTTCATTCAATCAATTTTTAAATTTTAGGATCTAAAAAGGTTAAGGTATCTCTATTTTGATACCTGGATTTTGATACCTAAAATGAGATTCTTAGTTATACCAGGAGTACCTGCAAAAAGTGTTCATAAATTCAAATTTGAAATCTGAAATTCTCATAAGAAAGGCTTGTAATTGTAAATGGATTCAACATTTAGGACATTGTTCTATAGTGTCTTAAAGGTTGAAAGATCGATATTATAGGACTGTAATGGCTAATTATACAGAAACCAGGAGTTTCTTATCGATCCAAAATTTTCAAAATTTCCAATTTGAAGCCTGGAAATCTCATAAAATACACAAAAACGAATTTCGAATCAAAATTTGGACCTTTTATTCAAGTTCCAGTTATCAAAAATTTTACAAATTTTCGAATCTTTCATTAAACTTGATCGCTAAATTTGAGGAAAGAGGTAAATATAGGACCCTTTTCTCATGGTCTGTCATATTTTTGGGTATTGAGTATGATCATTTTTTTATCCTCAGATTGAGATTTTAAACTCGGCTAATATTTCCAATTTCAATACTGGGATTAAGTTCCTAATAATAATATGAGAATCTAAACCTTAAGTAGGTATTTTATCTCTAGGTTTGGAAATAATGATCTTGTATTTGCACTACATACTACAATATAGACTAGAACTGACATGATAATAATACTTATAGGAACTTATAGGATTAAGTACTTGAAATTTATAATAATATCCTGTACTTGTACTCTACAAATCTGGGAAATGGAAAAAAAATGGGTTTTTTACATCAACTACAGATATTCTACTCTTACGATTAGTTTAAAACAAGCAGCGTATAATGTAAATAAAGTTTCAAAAAATTGGTCTTTGGACTAGTTGTCGAGGTCAATGGTAAAATGGGTCAAATTGGCCATCATAATCTGTTAAAATACCTTCATAATAAGCATTAATATAGTAATATAGTATTATACTATAGGTAGAGAATAAAAATTGATTTTTGGATATTTTTAGGTCATTAATTTCTTTTTCATCAAAATTCGACGTTTTAATTCCTTAGTTCGTTCAAGGGCCAATTCCAATTCGAAATTTTGTTGCATTTATTTTGACTGAAATTTGTATCAAAATTTTTGGTTTTTTTTGGATCAAATTTCAAATTTATTCAATTTTAAAGGATCTATATAAGTTTTTAAAGGTTCTTCTGAACTTGGGTAACATGAAATGATGTCAAATTTTCTAAAATATCTATTATACTAGTTATACTAGTAGCAAAGTGATTTTTGGCTTTTTGGAATTCTGTAAAGTATCTGTAGAATCATAAAAAATTGTACTCCGTATTTTCTACTGGGGTTCTGGTAAAAAATAAAAAAGATGAAATCATTTGATGATGAAAATTGCAAATTTGGGGTTCCATAAATGCCCTTGAGGACTTTTCGGGTCTCACAAATTTGTTCCGAGTTCGTAGCAAATGCAATATCCAACTTGTTCAGAATTCGAATTCGTATAGAAATAGAAATTTAGAGAACTTTCCCAGATTTTGAGATACTTTGGTAAAATATCTATAAATTTACTTACTTGTAAAAAAGAACTCTGCCGTTCTGTGAGAGTAAAAAGTCTGAAATCTCGGATATTATGTAAGCTAGACTGCCGACAAACCGCCCACTTTTCTGAGTTTTTGAGACATAAAAACCTTTTTCTGTCGAGACTCAATTAAATTGTACATTTCCACAGTTTTTAAAGGGATATATATGGGTATATTCAAAGGTTCTTTTATCAGTATTCAAAACATATGTTTATATACTTAGGTATGAATTTTAACAAAGTTTAGATTTCTAAAATCTTGACAATTTTTGAGTTTTTAAGGGACTTTTATAAGTATTTTACATATTTTGGACAAATTTTCAAAAATTTTGACGAATTTCGAGAATCTATGTACTACCAATGTAAGTTTTTTTGAGAATTTTTGATGAATTTGTGAGAATTTTAAGATTTTTATAATTTTCTGAGAATATTTAAGAATCCTTGAGAAAGTTCTAAATTCATCATATCCTAGAATTCAGAAACTTTCAGGAAACTTGAACTAGATGACCTAGAATATCTGTATAATAGCATTAGTAGTGCTTTTAGACATTCCATTGTCCCCCTTTTTTACTACTATTTAATATCTATCATTGTATCACATTTTATAACAATCTCTGTCTACTTTTTTATAAAAAAATGTCTTTAATTTTGTCAACTTACCCTTAAAAAATGGTTTTATAAAACGAGTTTACTTTCCAGCTTATATGAATGCTTGTTTCTTTCAATTCAAAATTCAAACGTTCTGAATTCTCTCTTGATGGCTAAGTTAGCTTGACAAATTATCTTTGACAAATTAAGACTTTGCTTAAATAGTACCTAAATAGATTTGGGTTTGACAAAAGCTCAAAAGAATCTCACGAAATAGATAGAAAAAAACAAAAAAAATCCTATTTAAACCCTTATAGTACCTCAGCTCTATTCTATTCTATACTATTCTCTACTATACTATAGTAAGTAGCACCAGGGGTAGAAAAAACTTTTCAATGTCTTTTCAAATTGAATCTGAATTGAAATTCTTGAGAACTTTGTCGCAAAATAAGTTTTTTACAATCAATTTGATATACCTACCTACTATACGAGTATTATAGATCCAAGATTCAGGTATCAAAAAACTTTTTTTTTCGTAACTTTTCATAAATATGAGATTTTTTTGGGATATTTGTGAGTAAATATAGGCAGGACAAGCAAAAGCTCTTTATACTTTTTGTATTTTACTACAAAATATAGTACTACTGATAGTAAGTAATGTAAAGGGCTAAATGCAATAAAGATGTTAGCAGATGTGATGCTTTGGGCTAAATTAGAGATAGAAAAGAGAAATAAAAGTAGTTTTAATCCTATGTCTCTGTCCTGATCTTTCATACATAGATAGTAGATAATATTCTCTACTACACATCTGAAATCTGAAATAAAACATAAATATGAACTGGATTTTGTTTTGTATGAAATTAAATGGGAAATAAATATGGATTTGTTTGTGAATAGGATTTCTTTGGTGAACCCAAAAATACAAATCAGATTGCCCCGAATATCAATAAAAATTTGAAATGTCGAGTTTTTTTCGATCTCAAAATCAAACTTGCCCAAATCCGGGATTTGGACAATACCTATATCGATTCAAAATGTCATAAGTCAAAAGTACAAATTTCAATTTTGAGATATTTTTAGCTTAATAGGTATTCAAGATTTCAATTTTTAAAATCTTAGATTTCATGATATTACTATACTACTATACGAAATCTAGGATTTCACATTTAGTTAAACAGAATCTTTTATATACAAGTTTGTTAATAGAGATAGAGAGGTATCTAAATAAATTTAAGATCAAATTTTATGTTCAGCTAATATAGAAGGTGTTATAACTCCTTAAATTGTAAAAAAAAGTCAAAATTTTGGAATTTTTAACAATTTAGAATTGAATAGGGTAGAATACCTAAATCTAAATACAAACTTTAGATACAAACTTTCTAAAGATCAAATTTGAAAAATGTTATCATATTCTGTATAGATTTTACTGACTAAATGTCCAACTATTCAGAAGAATACAAGTTTTTCTCTGAAATCTCTGACTAATTTTGTTCCAGTCTTGTGTCAGTGATTCTTATGAGTATGACCATTAGACTGGCCATTTCTCTATCTCATATTACAGATACAATTATTATTCTAGTTATTAATATTATTTCAAGTCTATGATGATGATGATAATGATGAGAAAATACATCTTTATTTATCTCGTTGTTTAATTTATATTCTTTATTTTGCATTTTGTTCGAAGTAAATGAATGTAGTACCTACTCTTATAGTTCAAACATCTACAATCAAATTCAAATTCAAATTCTCATTTTATTTTATTTTATTCTACACTCTCGGTTTGATACGAACGATACGATATGATATGCCTGGAAGGCCTGCTTAAATTCACAACACAAAAGGGGAAAAATATTCGGAATTCTGATGAGAAGAGAATCCTTTTTACAAATAAATACTACTCGTAGGTAGGGTACTACAAAATACTAATATCCTTGATAAAGATAAATATAATTTTACTACTATAGACTATCATGCATATTTAGAACCATATCAAATCAAATGATGGTAATTCAGTTTAGAAACGTATCTTTATACTGTCCAAAATACAAATTATATAAGTATCAGCTATCAGTGATTAAAAGCTGGTAATTTCAATATTTGTCAACTTTAGAATCTCTTAGATTGTAGAATTACCTAGCCTTAATTATTGGCAAACTATCTACATAATCTATCATAAAACTAGCGAAAATTTTTAACTAAAAATCAAAACTATATGCAAAATTCACTAATTAAGATGATTTAGCATCATTTTCAGATTTCAAAAACTCAGATTTTTGAGATTTTGTGTAAATATTATATGAAATTATCAAAATGTTGAAGTTTTCGCCACTTTTTTGGGGGCATTTTTCGAGATTTTTATGAGCTAAAAATGCTTTAGTCAACTCAAACTACTAGTATAGTACCTAATACTACTGTTATACTCGTAAATAGTTAACAGTTTTGGCCAATTTTAATGTCAATTTTGGTGATATTGACCTTTATAAAGATTTTTTTTTGAAAATTGCTTGTACTATAGGTCTTGATTTCTTCCGCATACCTTCTACTGATATGATATATCTATCAGTAATACTGGTATTCTAAATCCAATTTTAAAACTCTCATCAACTAATCTAATTCTCAATTCGATAAGCTCTATAAGAGATATGAGAGATATGAAATGAAATGTCATTTATTTATGTAACTTGTCAGCCCACAATTTCCGTATTAAATTAAGTACCTTTTGGATGAAAGATAAGTATTATTATCATGGGTATAATAAATACTTGACAAGTATCCTGTATAAAGTACCCTATGTATGTATGTATGTATAAGGATGGGGGAAAAAAAGAGATTAATAATCTCGAACTGAGCCTTCGTGTATGAATAATGCAATTTGTCACAGTGGTGATGGTCGTGATGCCGTCGTTACCCTTATGATATGATATGACAGTTCTGACCAGACTTTACACACATACACTTACTGTATGTATATATATGTACTCGATCTATTATTTGTCATTTTTAGAGATTTTTCAAACCCTACATTCTTCATAAATCACATAATAAGCAAATGCACAGGGTCTATAATACTCCAGAGTTCATTGATATCCCATTCATTTTATATTTCCTAAAGCCCCCGATCATTTGGTTTGACTGAAGCTCTATAATAATAGCATTATTATCAGTCAATTTGGTCGCAAAAATTGGTCAAAATGACAAAATCTCAATTTTAACAACTTTTTAAATCATTTTTTTTAGAAGCTTTGATTGCAAATTTCATAATGTTAACGCTAATTTAGGTACAAAATTATTTCTGTAGGTTTTTCGGAATTTTACTGAAATTTCAGTTTTAAAATTATCGAAAGAAAGAAAACTTGGATATTTAACAATAATGCTTTTATTGATATTGTGACAAAATAGACAGATTTTGCTAAATTTGAGACCTATAGGTCAATGACAAGTGACAAGTCTTTAAAAGTAAAAACTTTATAGGATTCAAATTTTGGTCGGTTTAAAGGTAATTCTCTAAATTTTAACCATAATATGTATTAATATGTAAGTACCTTAAGTACCCTCCAAGAAAACTTACAAGATTTTGATAATTTTTGTCATTTGACATAATCAGTATAGATTTTAGCAAGGGTACTTACATGAGGGTGACAAAAGTCCTATCTATATTTAGGTATGTATTTATGTAAATATCTTATCTCAATTTCTTTTTTTTCTGAGGGGGCAAAAGTCTCTGTTATTTTTAAAGTCTCTTTTTAATGAAGTTCGCCCTCAGCGGTCACACGACCTCAGTCAGACTCTCCAGATAGATTATTAATATCACTTTTACATACACATAGGCCCATAGATACTATGTAATAGTCTACTATATTATACATAAGTATAAATACATAGACATAAATACTCATTTAAAAGCCCAAAGGGTCTCATAAAGTGAACACAAATCATGGGAACTCCTCTACAAACCAAACCAAACCAAACCACTTGACTTGGCCCTTTATTTTTCTTTCTTTCGGACCTTTAAAGCTTCACCGCAAAAACCACCACACTTAAAAACCAAAATCATCTTTTTTAGCTCGCACTCAAAGTCTTATCTATTCCTAAGGATTTGAAAAACTCAAAAATGTTCATTTTTAAGCTTAATTTCATTGAAATTTGAGATCGATTAAAACTTATATAGGACAGTATGAACTACCAAGGGTACTACCAAAGTAGGTCTTTGATATCTTGAAGAAATAAATTTTTCAAAATTTTGGATTTTAAAAATCGATTCTAGATCGAACTACAGTATATTTTCTGAGCTCTGATCATCAACAAACTCGGCTAATTTTTCCTAATAAAGTAATTGAATTGTCCTAATGATCTTAAGAATCTGTCCATATAAACTTTGACACAAATTTTTCAGAATTGGAGTAGAGAAATAAATCAACTATTTTGTAAAATTGAGAATTTTATAGTAACAAAATAAAAATTTGGCAAAATTTAACCATTTTTAATTTTTGGATTTAAATATTCGTAGATTGCGTAGATTTTTGATCAAAATCGAGCTATAACCTGCTGTATTGTGCATTTTGTAGAATTTGCAAACCCACATTATTATTTCTATGTATTTTGTCTTGATAATTTTAAATGATATGACATGTTCGAAGCACCCGTCCCCTTCAGGGTATCTTTTTTTGGTCTTTTTTTGATCCACTATTGTAAGGTACTGTATTGAGAGTACTTGAGATTTTGACTTATCAAAACTCTCAGATCAAATTCAAAATCGAATAAATCTGAAAATTCAGACGACTTTTTTGCAGAATTTGACTACTAGTATAGTAGTACTACTGATAGTACCCTACTAGTGGATTTATCTGAAGTGCATGATTAAGTTCTCGAGTTTTACCCTCATGTACTAGACTGTAAGTACAGATATTATTGCTCAAAGCATTATTTTAACACGAGACACGTTTTACATACATACAAACTACAATACAATACATTTGTATAGTTGGATATGACCCTTTTTACAAAATCTCAATTTTGTCATTCATTTATGCATATTATGAAATTTACATTTACAAATATGAGCCATGTCAAACCAAAGGACATTGGATATAAGTAAGTACTAATCGTAAGTACAGATATACAAGTAAACATTACAAGTACACTATATTACAAGTAAAGCTTACTCATATCTCAGAAAAAATATCAATTTTAGATAAACACACTACAGATAGTCAACCTTTGAGATCAAAAATCAAAATTTAAAAAAAAAAGTCGAAAATTTTTCAGATTTTTTTTTTGTATTTTGGATCCATTGTATATTTAAAAGGACAAAATTTTGAAAATTTTAGAAAAAAGATGAAAAAATGTTCGGGTTATTTTTTTGACATTTTTTTTTCAAAAATTGTAACCTTTGACCTCAAACAGCTCAGTGATCGCAATTTTTTTAGAAAACAAACAATTCCCGAAAGTCATTTTTTTGTCCTTTCGAATGGGTAACGTCCTGACTGATCGAAAGACATCTGAACGAAAAGACGACTGATCGAACGACAACTGATCGAAAGACAACTGATCGAAAATACAAAAGACCTTTTTATACAAATACTTCTACTATTAACAAGTATAAATAACAAAAATTGAAAAATTAGAATTTTTATTTTTCTCTAATCCTACTCGTAAGAAGGGAATTGGATTTCTTTGCGATTTATAGAGTACCCTACCTATAAAATCATTTATAGAGCCTATCTAGAGTAGAAAATTTTGCAAAAAAATTTAATTTCCTAATAAAACTTTTTGACCCCTTAAACTACCCCAAATGGAGGGGAATGTGTACAAATCCAAGCATGAATATAAGCCATACATACATATGGTATAACACAAGAGTATGCAAAGGAGTCAGAAAGATTTATTCAAAAATTTTTTGCAAACTTTTCTCCTCTAGAGAGGCTAAATATTTTGTATGTATATATCAATTGGAATCGTAAAGAAATCCCTCTTAAGTAAAATAACGTTGAATTTCGTTATTTGTCTAGAAACCTGCATTTTTGTTTAAAATTTTAGTTAATCTTAGCTAGATATGCATTTAAAAGCTCTATTTTAGTAAATCAAAATTCATTTTTGAAGGATGTTGGTCATAATTATAATACATAATTTCGATCAGTTGTCGTTTTTTATTTGATCAGTCGTATTTTCGACCACTTGTCATAGAATAGTACCATTATATTACTTATACCTATATTATGTATCCACCTTTTAAAAATTTTATTTCTAAATAATGGGCCAGAAAGCCCATTATAATCTAAGGATATCCTTTGAAAAACTTATCCTAACTATCCCTTATCTACCCTTTATTATTAATTTATTTTAGAAATTTTATTTTATCTTTACCTCCCAACTTATGCAAACCCTCATATCCCCAATAACCTAAGGTAAGGGGACTTCCATCACACTCTTTCAAAGACTCCTCATTCATGTAATGTGTTGGACTTTTTTCCGGATCAGAACAATCTGAGTTTACGAAACTCACAGGGAGGCCGGTGGCATTAGAATGAAGACATCGATAGCATTTCAGACCTGGGTAGTATAAAACCAAAAAATTAAAAGTTTCAATAATCATATCAAATTTAATTTTAAAAAAATGCCTTCTAAATGTTAATTAAAAAGAATACTGTTGATTATTGACATTTTCAATTATGGTAATTCTGTTTTTTTAATTCGAAAAATTAATTAAAGTAGGGTACGATAGATTTTACATGCATATGAATTACCATACATTACATAAGCTCAATGCATGGTAAAATTTAAAAAATTTTTAAAGTACCTGAGACATGATGTTGTTGTATGAGGAAAAGTAGACCAAAACACAAAATTACAAGAAAATTTTTCATAATTTCAAAAATCTTAAAAATTAATTGCCCAATTAATGTGTCTAGACTCGATTCTAAACTAATTTTTTAAAATTCTAGACACAAATCTTACGATTAGAGTATTTTTATCAACTTGGTCAACTTGGTCATAATCAAAATCAAAAATTCCATGACATCTAGAACTTTGGTAAGATCTCAAAAATCTCACAAAAAAGTCTCGGCATTTTTTTGAAATTTTAAAAACACTTTTTCGGTTCAAATCTCATTAAAAAAGGTAATTTAATGGTCAAAATTTTAAGAAATTTTGCCTGAAAATATCTCAAAAATTGCAAACCTCTTTAAAATTTTAAAACTTTGCCCATTTTACAGTAAAATTTATCAAAATTTCTGGAACTTGAAAATTAAAGTTTTTGTACGATACGTTACCCAGTTGTTATTTTGTTTAAGAGAAAAGCACCTTATAAAATGCCTGTCAAATCTTAAACTTTTAGGTACCTTACTACATTATACAGAAATTTCATTTTAGAATTTCAAATCAAAATATTATAGGTAGTAAATATATTTACCATTATAAGGTATTTGGTATTTTGTATGTTTTTTTTTTGAAAATTAATCTCGTTCCTTAACTTTAATCAATTTTTGGTTTTTTTTGGATGATTCTTTTATTTGAATATTCACTTTAATCATGATTATTAGCTTTGAATCATCATCTGAATTGAAATTGAAGAAAAGAGAGATAAATAATTTTAAAGGGGGATATTTTACTACTACTGTACTGTATGTACATTCAAGTTAGGTACTTTTAATTTAAAGAAAGAAATTTCCAGGGCTGAATGAACAGCTGATACAATAGGCAAATAAATGCACACTGATAAACAAGATTCACATCTCAAAAAGCACAAAAAAGACTCAAAAATCTGCCAAATTTCAATTTTGTCAAAACACATCCTTCAAACACATCCTTCAAAATCCAAAATTCAAAATCCATTTTGAAGTAGGTCAATTTATTAACAGTTAATTATCAATTGTTCAAGCAAAATGTTAAAGAAGTCTCAGGTTAACTCAATTTTCAAAGCCAAAGGTCATAGTAAGGGTCAAATGAATGTAAAATTCTGAATCTCAGTCATCGACTTCCCTTATATAAAGTACTTAAATCTCATTTTTGATTTATATAGGGACCTATTTAAGGGTTCATAGTACCCCAAGGGGTAGGATAATCTGAAATTTTTGTCGAAATGGCACATCTAGACCTAGACCCTTCAAGCGCTGCAAAATGTTGGTTAAAATTCGTCCAATAGTTTTCTAATAATCCTCTGGACAAATAGAAAAACAGACAGAGACAGACAGACAGACAAACAGACGGACAAAGTGCAAGTTGAATAGTACCTTAATAAGTTGTAAGTGCTCGCTTCGCTCGAAAAAGTGAAAGTAAAAATTAACAAATTTTGAAATTTCTAACAAACGAGAGGAGGTTGTAAGAATCTTTTATTATTTTAGGCCTGAATTTGCTCGAATAAAAATCTTTCGGCTTCTACGAGTAATCAGATAAGAATAATTGATAATATTTCAAGAATACCTGCCAAAAAAGTAGGTAGATTTTGAAAGCATAAATTCCCTAATATTATGAAAATTTTGAGCAGATTTATTTGTATGAGTAATAGTAATGAGATTTAATTTTGACCAAAATTTTCTTTGATGATTTGCCCAGATGATTGTGTAAAAAATCCGAGTTTTGAGTTGTTTTTTTGGTACATTACAGATTAAATTTTCTTTTCTGAATAGGACTGAAGTATGCTTGAGAGAGAAAATTAAAATTTCATTTGAGGATTCAAATACATAAATGTCTAAATGTATAGTATAGTATAGAAAGGTCTATTCAAACTTTTATTTTCAATTCACTACTCAAATCCAAATGGATTGAAGTTAATTAATCAACACAAAATACAAAAAATATACTCAAATACCTTACCTTGTTTATACTTACTTATTTATACCATAAGTATTTAGATATTTAGACATTAAGGTTGATAAACCTAGCTTTGCTTGTAACTATGACTATAAAGGCATATCTTGACATTGCCTAATAAAAAAACAG
>JAQIXA010000271.1:0-51316 GCA_034699045.1 Nanhermannia cf. coronata Gr-Ori-00579 | reverse complement strand
AATTCATCGCGACCAGCCTGAGCTCGATAGAAATAGTAGGTGACCAAGCAAAGGATCACTACCTGAAAAAAATCAATTCAAAAGATACATTTTAGAAATTAATATTACCCCTATAATTATCATTATGTAATCATCAAAATTTTTATTAATTCTTACCTGTGCCGTATAGAATGTCTCAATGATATTTGTAAACATATGGTCAGCACCTTCAATCAAATCCAAAAGTCTCACATGGTCCTTAAACAAATGTTTGTAACCCGTTCGATTTGCATCCCTTTGCTCCTTCGTTTTTCTACCTTCACCTTTAAATTAAAATTAAAATATAGACAAAATTCCAGCATATAATTTTTTAAAAATACAAATTTTTCCAAATTTTACCGTACTTTTATGTAGAACTCTCTCAAGTCGATCATTCCAGTCAAGAAAACAAGTGTTTAAAAGTTTGCATATGAAAACGAAAAGAAGGACAAAACCATTTGCTGCAATTAATATGTAAAAGAATAAAATTGAGGCGACCATTCTGTAAATCCAGAAATCTTCAGATGAATATAATGTGGGGTCAACGAAGCGGGTTAGTAATATGGCCAAAATCGCTGGACCACCTGAAGATACAGGAGCTATTAAAAATAGAAAAAAGTATGTTTAAAATTTAAAAAAATCAAATATATTTATATATAAGGTAAAAGAACCATACCAATTCTCATGCAATTAATAGCGAGAAAGATGAGTAAAGCGACACCCCAAATCACCAAAACTTTGATCATGTATTTTTTGACACCTTGAGCAACATCGATTTGCAATAATTCGGCAGTCCTTTTTGCAAATTAGAACAAAAATTAGGTCAAAAATTAAATGGTCATTTATAAAAATTATACTAGGAGGTAACTCACTCTGTCCAGAAATGAAAATAACCCGAGATGAGCTTTCTTCGTTGGTAAAAAGCGAGATTGGAGATGAAGACATGAGTGAGGCAAACCATGAGGACGATGACTGGGATTATATTTCGATAAAAAATAAATTCTTCTTCAGCTCGAAATTCCTTTGCTGTTCGATTTGACTTCGAAACTGAATTTGACCTCGAAACTGAATTATTTCCACCACCACCACCTGCTTTGCATGGAATCTCAGATTTTGTATTATTTTCATCAGATTTTCCATAACAAGCCTTGGCAAAGGGAAGATTCACGAAAAATCCTAAAAAAACCCAAAATATCATGTGAAAAGTTGTTTTGTAAAGTAAAGTTAATTCAAGTATAAAAGGGGTAGATTAGAAGTAATTTGAATTTGGAATCGTTATCTTTTAAGAACTATCCCTTCTCTACCCCTATATACATAAACATACCAATTAAATTGATGCAAACCAGAATGAAAATGATTCCAATAATAATGGAGGTGAACATGAATCCAAATCCGGCTGGTCGAAGTATTTTAAAATTAAAATAATAAGTTCGATTATCAGCCCTTTTATAAGAGATTGGAAATCTGAGAAGGAATTTCATGAAATATGCATAAGGTTTAAGTGCATCAATGAATCGAGCTGAAATATCTCCATCAAATGATTGATCTGTCTGCTGCTGCTGCTCAATTCCACCACCTGGATTTTGCTGAGCATCTACAAATCCAAATGATTTCTTCTTTTGTTTTCCACCTATACAATTTGTCAATTCAATACTTTATATAAAAAATTAATGGTCTATCTGATATAGCTTATACTATTAGTTAATTAATTGCTTAATTACCTTTCATTCTTGATGGTTGAGGAGGTTGTGCAGCCTTATCACCTCCTGTCAATGAACATCAAACATAAATTATTTAAATAATTAAAGAGTGACTATCCAGTAATAGAATAAAAAATAAAAATAAGGTAGGTAAGTACGAGTATAGTTATACCTTTTTTTGATCCAACTTTTTTAGCAGATTGTTGAGGTGATTCGTTTTTAAAAATGACATCAGATTGTTGTTGATTTGTGGTTTGAGAGGCTGGGACACTTTTTCTTTGACCCATTCGACCAAGTTTGCCTTCTATAAAATAAAAAAGTTTATAACAATCCTAATTAACTATAATGTGTAAAAATGGTACTATTGTTGAGAAAAGAACCTTTTTTAGGTGGATTTTTACTTCCAGTTTTCGGTTTGGGTTGTTCCTTATTAATTGAGGGTGAAGGACTCTCTTTCTGCCTATTATGTCCTACTTTGGACTTTTTACCAACTCCTCCAGGATGATCCATAACCTTCACTGATGGTGATGGAGATTCTTGTTGACCTTTTATCAAAAAACAAAAATTATAAAATTAGTCAAAAAGTGCCTACATTTAAAAAAACGATGTTCAATTTCAATTCACCCTTTTTCTTCAGAGTATGTTTCCTTCCAGCAGGAGCAGATTGAACAACTTTTTTCCCTCCACCAGGTGATTCTTACAATAAAATTGAATAAAAATGAAAACTTACACTTTAACAGCAAACTTTGCTATCAACTAACTACCTATTTACATTACATAAAAAACCATTTATTGAGGTGACATTATAAGGATAAGACTGTCGATATAAATGAAAATTACCTTTGGGCTTTTTAGATCCTTGTTGGTCAACACCAGCACCTTTCCTAACAACTATTAATTACAGGTCAAAAAAGGTCAATTGACAAAAAGTGACAAATGCCTACCTTTTTTCGTGGGTGTGGATGTTTTATTAATGGTGTTCCTTGGAGAAACTGAGGGTGTTGGTCTTGGTCTTGATGGGCTAACACCTGCTCCTGGAATAATATTAGGTAATTAATTAGTAATAATAATTGAAAAGTTAATTGTGATTAATTAAGATTTCTCGCCTTTTCTACCGGAAGCTTTAACTTTGCCCATTTTTTACTTTTTCTTGACTGAATGAATGAACAATGAAAATTCCTTTTTTTTTACAATTTACGCAGTTCAAGATACCCCTTGAAAATCATCGATGATTTTCATTTTGCTAAAAAAGATTTTTTCGGCCGATTTATTTTAAACATAACGTGCTAAAAAAACAAAAAACAAAACTAAAAAATAATAAAAAGTTAATTAAAAAATCTTATTATTTTTGGTCAAGGGTCAAAGGTCACTATTTAACTAAAGGGTGACGACGATGATGAATAAGGTGGTTGAGGGTAATGTTGAGGAGGAGAAGGCAAAATCCGTCCAAAGTCAATTAAGTAAGTCAAGATTTTTTAAGTACCTTATTTTCAATTTTAGTTTTTAGAAAAATTAGAAAGATAAGATAAGATTAGAAAGCTCGTTTTAAAGCTCTATCTTTATCCAGCTCTGTAAAACCAGATTTTGACCCTGGTTTTACATGAACTTGTGTTTTACATTGATGAATAAATAAAAATAAACAATAAACCCGCTTAGAACTACAAAAGGTCGTGATTTTTATTTAACTGATAATTTTATTTATTTTAGGAATCTGGGAAGGTTTGCTTGAGATTCGTATGAGAATGCAGAAATTGTTGATGAATTGCAATAAATTACCTCTTCTTCTCCAGAGTGATGGTGGTGAAGTTGGTGGTCCAGAAAGGTCGATTTTGTTGGATGGTGAAGCTCAAAGTGCTTGTAAATCTCTTTTAAATCAACTATTACAATTACAGGTACCTATTTTAACATAACACAAGTTCACAACAATTACAGTTAAAATTAATTATTTGTAATCTATTCCTTTAATTAAGCTCTGAAATTCCAAATTTCTGACTCAATTTTACAAGTAAATGAGTGTAAAATTGAGTTACAAATGGTTTTGCAGAACAGATACAGGCAGGTATGGGTGTGATTAATAATTTGTTTTCATTTTATTTCATTCATTAGAAAGCTCTGTTAATGCAAAATCCTGAAACGAGTGGAATTGTTGGTGGAAAAAAGAGAAATTATGAAGAAGTTGATGATGGTGATCTTGATGAAGAAATTACTAGTGAATCTGAGCCTGAAGACAATGAAGCTGATGGAGGAAATGAAAATGAAGAAGATATTGAAGAAATTGATGAAGATGAGAAAGAAGACCCTGAAGTTCCCAAAAAGAAGAGAAAGAAGCAAAATATTGATCATTTTATCACAATGATTAATGAAAGAAATGAAGCATTCAAAGTTTATCGTGATCAAACGATTCAAAAATGGAATGAAAAGACTCAGATATCATCAATTACACCAAGTGATTCGAAAAAGTCCAACTTTTCCTCCTTCCATGTCTCCACTTTAAAACAAATTGCTCATATTTTGGCTGATAGGCCAAGGCTAGTTAAGAGGACTCAAATTAAAAGATCAGAATATCAAATATTACAATTTGAGAAAAAGAAGGAAGAAAAGATCAAAAATGATGATGGAGAAGAAAAAGCTTCAGAAGGATCAGAAGATGATGAAGATGAGGATATTGGGACCAATAAGGAAATATTCGACGATGATGATTTTTATCATTCTCTTTTAAGGGAGATGGTTGAGAGGAGAACAACTGGGATCACAGACCCTGTTGAAATAAGCCGAAGTTGGTTGGAGCTTCAGAAGGTGAGAAGTAAATTAAAACGTAAAGTTGACACGAGGGCGAGTAAAGGACGAAAAATCCGATATGATGTCCATTCGAAATTGGTCAATTTTATGGGGCCAAGGGATGACTCACAAATGTCTGAATCGGCGGTTCGTGAGTTATTTAGCTCCATTTTTGGAAGTAAAATTACTATCGACGGAGGGGAAAATGCTCAAAATCAAAAAGTTGATGAAGAAAGTGCTAACCTTTTTATATCATTAAAATAATTTAGGTATGTACTAATAAATTAAATATTTTTGATTTGAGAATTAATAAAAGTTAAAAATAAAAAATGGTCGAATTACAATTCTACTTCTACTCTACTATCCTATCCATCGTTCTCGTTCTCATACATTTTTATATCTTATACAAATTATTACCTCTTCATTGTTGTTAAATATTATAGATTAAACCTATAGAAAGTTAGCAATTAGCTTTAAAATTAATAAATCACCTAAATTATAAAAATCTAGTCTAGTAAATTATAAATAATTCATAGAGGCATAGATAGCTAAGTCCTCAGTAAGTATAGTAGTTAGTAGGTAACGTACGCTTTAAGGTAAGATAAATATAAATAAATAGATTTATTCCATTTTGAAGCTGCTAACAAAGCTAAACAAAAATGAAATAAATGAAGGTTGTTTATAATTTAGCTCTGAAAGCCCAATTTAGGTCTCATTTTGACTGAATTTTTGTAAAATCTGAGTCTGAAGTCTGAGGCCAAACTCGGGTTTCCCGAGCTGAATTCTGAATCTGAATCTTATATACCTAGTTCAAGTTCAAAATGCCCTTGTATTTTGAACGTACCTACATGCATACTACGATACGATAGTATAGCATGCATGCATAGTTAGTAGAGCAAGCCAAAAGCAAAGATCTAAATCAAGCTTAGAAATCCTTGAAAAAGTTCAAAATCTCAAAACATAAACAAATACTAATACTAAATACGCACTTCCTGGTTTTTTAATTAATTTTTAATACACTTTTACTCGAATCGAATCGAATCCTAAGTTAACTTACCTACAATACAATTTGCAAATTACAATTAAAAAGCATCAATTAAGTTCAGGTCAAAGTTCAAAAAGTGTGTTTATTCATAGTGATAGTTGGACATATGAAATTACAGACTCTTTTTAAGTTTCATATTGTCACTGAATCACTAAATGTGATTCAGTGACAAGGACATACAAAAGCTTATGCTTAATAGATACTTACATCTATATAAGTCCTTTAACAATAATAAATAAATATTCTTAGTTTTTATTCTATTCTGAACAAAATAAATAAAGCATATTTATAAAATACGTTACCCACTTATATTTTTACTTTATTAATTTCACGTGCTCGTCAAATTGTGACCTGGAAATTGACCTTGACCTGTGACCTCCTGGATCTCACATCCTCTGATCTGATTCTACATTGTTTAAATCAAGTAAGTACCATACCCTCTATAATATACACCTTACCTATTTTCAATTAAATTATATTATTTCTAATTTTAAGTTGAATTTTATTTTAAAACAAGTAGGTAAATAATAATTAAATAAGCATGAAACATTCATAATTAAGAGTGGCTAAAGTTGAGGTTTTCAGAGCTGAATTAAGTTTATAGATTAGATTGATTGATTAAGATTTATTAACAATTTATAAACAATTCGATTCGAGTTTGTATTTGTATTTTAAAATGTAAAAAGGCGATTCAAACTTGATTCCGAGCAAGTTCTGAAAAACAAAATTTTGTCCTCAAATTTTTACATGTATGTAGTAGTATATTGAATGCATGTAGAAGGCACCTTGTGTAGTTAAAGTGTATTTTATTTATTAGATAAGTAATTAATGAAATAAATCCATCGATGTGCTTTATATTAGATGTTAGATTGCAAGATGCTTGATATTATTTATTATTTAAATTGATGAATCATTGCACACTGGATTTGGATTCAATAAATAGATGATGCAAATTATTTTATTTTATACGAGTTTACTTCTCTATAACGGCATCAAAATGACTGCTTTTTATAATTAACAAAAATAAAGTACCCATATCCTCGGTCTTTGGTCTTTCTGATGATGTTTATATAGTGAAAGTACACTGTAAATTTGTATATACCTAGGTACATAAAAGTCTCTAATCTATTCTATAATTAAATTTAAGTCGCAGAATAATAGGATCATCAGATGAGGATCACACCACTTTTTTTACGCATTTAAAACACACACACGCATCATAAAAATTAGGTTCCTAACCCTATATAAATATTATATAGAAATTATTCATCATCATAATTGGCATTGTCTTTGTCATGTATAATTTGTAAATATTATATGATGGCTCATATATGCAGTGCCATATCAAATGAATTTTTATTTATTTGTAGGTATGTATAAAGGTAGGTAATAGTAATAATAGCATTTTTATATTTTAATAGAATCAGTCAGTCAATCTGCTACATTATTATTATACAGCTCACAACATATATGAAATATAAATTATTAAAATTATAATAATTTTTTTTATTATTTCATTTATTAGAATTTTTATTTATATATCGTACCCAGTACCCTAACCCTACCTACTTTACTGTGTTTATTGGGTTAAAAACTTTACTCGATTTTGAATCATTGTTTTATAAAAGTTATTAGGTATAAATTCTAATTTAGTTTAATAATTATTAATAAGGTATACCGATACCTAATTATGTAATAAGAACTTTCTTTTTCAAATTACTTTTAGCTGCATAATATAAAAACCATGTAGGTATATATAAAAAAATACCTACCTATATACCTACTTAAAATTAAATTTTTTATTTCTTTATTTTATTCCAGTAAGAAATCGAAGAATCTCAAAACTTCAAAACCAAAGTTCAACTTTCGACTGAAAACCGAAACTTGTATTTTCATACGCCATAAGCATAAGTATTGTAAATGTAAACTGGAAATAAAGCAGCAAATGCAAATACTGGATAAATAATTAACAAATTCTTCATAGAATCATCGTATAGAATACAAAGTCCTGAATCTAAATCTAAAATTGAAACGTGGATCCTGAATCCTGACCTGATCTATCCGACCAGACCAGATTGTAAAATATATTATGTAAGTCAAACTTTAATTTTTTGCATTCCTTCCTTTAATTTTTATTATAACATGCATAGGTACTTTTGAATTTAATTTTGAAATCTATCTAATCCACGTTATTTACTATAATACTAGTCGGCATATGTATCGATTCTCGCCTAGTCCATTTAGTTAGTTTAGTTCAGCTTTGAAAATATGGTTTTGTCATCATTTCACATCTAATAAGATAGATCTTGTATTTTCTTGTAAAATTGAGACAAAAGTTAAAATATTTTATTTTGATCAGAGCTGAACACTGAATCTGAATTGAACAAAGGAATAGTCATTTTAGATTTTGTAAATGTTTTTGTTTTTATAGACTGGTAAATCACCAATTTTCTCTAAGGATAAGTGCATACTTTTAATTTTAATTTCCAGTTTTTGAGTATCTAGGTTAGTTTTAAATTAAATATTGGGTAATGCCAAGTCAAAGCAATTTAAAGTTCAATTACTTGTCAGTTATTTCAATGTACAGCTTTCAATCAACTATATAGGTACTTGTAATAATTATTATTAGGTTTCCATTTCCAATATACAGGAGTTAATACAGTTAATACTACATGAACTTACTCTTACTTTAGTATTTTGCATTGACATTGACCATGAGTTCTGAACACCGGTTAATTTATAATTTTGAGTTTTCTTTTCGATAAAATAAAATAATTGAATTGATTATTTGCTACAATTATCAATTGAATTGAATTTCAATTAGATATAAAAAGCTAAGTTATTTAGGTAGGTACTTCCCCATATTTTTTATATGTACTTATACTAATTCTATAAAATATTTAATAAATGTTTGCCATTAGCATTGTACTGTTCTGAGAACACTTAATTATAATTTAAAATTTGATTTGAATTTGCTTTTATACACTTTTGGACTTATCTGAATCTGAATTGAATCTTCATCTGACGTGTAACATTTTAATACTATTTAGCTTATTGTTAGATTATTATAGGATAGGTACTTATAAGGTATGTATCTCCTATAAATATAAATAGGTATGCTTATTAAGTATTATTACTTCTACTTTTACTTTGAGCATTAAAATTTAAAAACATTAAATTTTTCATTACTTACTTACCTATCTCATATCTCCTATTTCTATTTACCTATAGATATATTAATATAAGGTAGATAGTAGATAGATATTTGAAGTTAAAAGGCATATTCATAAATTCATATTCATAAATTACCAGAGTAAGTAAAGTAGGTATCGTATCAAATAGGAATAATAATATTAAATATGGAAATGGGTATGTCAAAATGTCGAGCAAGAGATTATAAAATAAAGTTTCATTTGAAAAAGGATGTTATTATGTATTTAAATTACTTTACTTTTACTAGTATTAGGTATAGGTATTAGGTAGGTATACTACATATTACTAACTAGTTAGGTTTAAGTTAGGTAGTTTATTATATTGGAATATTCTAGTTATTCAGTCCTGCTGTTCTGGACTTGAAACCCAAATGGCGTGATTCTCCAAACTCAAATCCAACATTTTAAATGGAGCTCAATTGAAGGTCCCTTCCCTATTTATTTCTACGTATTATACAGTATACACACTATTACTACTTACTACACTACTATTACTACTCAATAATATGCACTTGGCACTTTGCTCCATTCCCAAATTATTTTAATACCCTACTTGTTGCATATTATACACATCATCATTAGTATTAGTCATCTACTACTATCTCATACCTAAATAGATCTGGTTTATTTTAATAATATCTTTGCTTTTTATCCTATATATTTTTTAAAATAATCTTTGAAAGTTGAATCTTGTCTACTTATTCTTATTATCGTTCATTAACATTGATCTTTTATCTTATTCAATTTTGTATGGACAGGGACATATATATTAGGTAGTAGTTAGAATTAGAGTAGAACACTTGAGTTTTTATTTTGAACCCTTTTAAGGGACATTTTACGAGTAATTTTGAAGGGTTTAAAAAATTTATTAGTCTGATAAGATAAGATTAGAAATAAGTAACAGATACATTGGCTTCACATTATCAGAGTCATAAAATTACAGATTGACTAATCTTTGTTATTTTCCTATTAGGTTTAGGTATCTATGTTTAGGAAATGATGATTTAAAGTTCAATTTTTATCTTTCTAAAAGTTTCCGAAAATGCGTATTCCACTAATTCTGCTATGTATAAAGTAATATTCCATCAAAATATTTGTTTTTATTTAGGTACAAAAAAATGATACCCTAATCTTATTTTACTAAACTAAACTAAACATAAAATATAGTTTATTATTATTCAACTAGGTACCTACTTTTTCATTTCATTCATAAATTTTTTTATAAAATCTGCATTTTTAAGCTGTTTTTCAAGATTGATTTTGGTAAGGAATAGAGTCAGCAACATTTTTCTTGATAAAAATTGAACTTGTATAAAAAAAGTATACTCGTAGTAAATTAGTATTAGTTAGTTGGTATTAATATCTAAATGTACTTTAGTGCTTTTGACTTTTGATTTGTTAAATGGATTAGGATTTGATCAATTGTGTACTTTGAACCTCTCTGGACATTGATACTTGAAATTTTTTTTAATCGCCAACTCCAATTTCAATTTCAATTACCTCTATTAAATAATCAATCATAAAAAAATCATCAACATTTTTATTTTATGTAATTTTACGATATAATATAATTCTTGATTCTTCCAAGAAATGAGTTTGAATGGGGTATTTACTATATTTGTTTCATTGATATTGATACGAGTCTGAAAGTTTAAAGTTTAAAGTCCAACACAGGCAAGCAGGGTAGACTTTTTTTTGAAATTATAAACGAAATCTGCTGATGTAATCTTAATCTTAATTAAGACTAATCATTTCTTAGATATCTTTGGGTTTTACAAATTAAATTAAATTGTTGGAAATTAGTAAGTGCCTAATCAATTTTTATTTCTATCTATTATCGGCTATGATTAAAGTAAAATTAAAGAGATTATTTTGAGATTATATTTTGATAATGAATGGTTTCTTTCATATTTTTTTTTAAAGTTTGACATTTGTTGATTATTTATAGGTAGTTTCCTTTTTTTATATTTATTAAATTAATTATTAACTTAATCTTTAGACTTCAGACTTGAGATTGTGATGTAAGATATGAATGAGTTTTTAGTTTTAGGATTTTGGATTTTGGATTTTGATAATACGAATTTATTACCTAATTATTAATATCGAACTTTTGGTCTGATTTATCATTATTAATCTTTTTGTTTTGATCCTATGAATCATAAGGATTGAGTTTTATATTTTGGATGAACCTTTGGATTTTGATTTCTTAAATTATTGACTTAAAATTTCATTTCTCATTCATTTCATGAATGATTCTGTTGTCAGTTTTAGTCAATTTGAGTAAATTAACTAACTACCTATGCTCTTTTCTATACCTAAATTATCTCAATCTCAAGGTTCAAGATAATTGTGCATGATACACACATTCGAACTACAACTACAGTAAACAAATTTAGAATAATAAAAGATTTATAAATGTTGATTTTAAATCATCGTATCGATTCTATTTTTATTGAAAAAAATGATAGTGTTAGTAGGTAGTAGGTACCTACATATAATATATTCTGTATTAATTAGTATTACCTAATACAGAATACATATTCTACACTTCTTTGTTTTTACAAAATGCAAATATTTGCGATACCTATGCTTATGTATTATGTTTGTATTGTGTAGAGTCTGTTAGATTTCTGTGTTAAACATCCTGTATAGATATTTGATAAAAAAATTTCCCTGGCAGACGAGATTCTTATGAAATTTATTGATTTTGATGTTTATTTTATGCAATAGAAATATTTGATTATTCTCATCATCATCATCATCATCATTATTATCTATCTATCATTTGTTTAAAATGGTTTTTTCACAATTTGACGATTGATCGATCGATCGATCGATTAGGTATTTTTAGATAATCGAAAAAATTTATAATTTAATATCAAGTAGGTAGTATGTATTTATTGTATAATATAAATATAATAAAATAACATATTAGATTACCTAAATGACAATGTATTGGTTATGTTATTTCCTAATGTTTTAATGATTAATATAATTTGTATACTTTTACTTATTATAATTCGATTAAGTCGTTCTAATTGTATTTGAAATAAGTACATGTTAATGTTTACTAATGGTAAGCTTTGGAACTAATGAAAAATGGCAAATATCGAGTATAATTTTTAGTAGGTATAATTATTGAAATTGAAAGTATATTATATTATAACATTTTAAATTACTTATTTATAGGTAAAATTATGATTACTTAGAATTAGAGCTTATCCTTCCTTAGTTAGTGTTATTACCAGGTATAGTTGGTCCATAGTATAGAAAAAGTATTGAACATTCAGTAGTAAAATAGTTAATTAGTTAAATAATATTGGTGTTGCCAAACAGAAAGCTCGAACTCCTAATCAAAATTATTTTAGGTAGCCAATAATAGTAGGAATTTCTTTTTCGAAAAATTAAATGCATTTAAATGACTGGCATTATAGCCCGTAGGTTTTTACTACTCATTTTTCCAATATGAGTGCTAGTGCTAGCTAATACATATTCGATTCCATTCCATTATAATAATATAAGCCGGCTCGACCTTAACTAATTAGTCTTCTTTCATTCTTTCCAGAGTGAGGACATCCAGCAGCTTTTTTGCCTCTCAATCATCAATATTCTATCAATCAAATCCAAGTTCAGAAACCTACAACTATATAATTTGAATCTAATCATCTCATCTACCTAGCTAATTTTAAGAAATAATATAAACAATCATTCGCATAAACCGTTTTTGGGATAAAAAATGGGTTTTATTCAAACGCTCATAGTTTCTATTATCACTTTATTCACATTCCTCTATGATATTTTGACGATACCCTTCTACGCACTTTATTACAAACCTTGGGCGAATCGAGATGCGAATAAAGAAAATAAGGTAAGATTTATGAAAAAATTAATAGGTAATATCTGAGATTTTATTGTTAGTTTTAAGTTTTAATTAAGTATGCTTATCGTGGTTTTAATTTCTCAGAATAAATTAGTCTTGTTTATTTTATTAGTAATTTAAAAAAATAAATATGTATTCTTGTTTCTATTTCTATCTAAAATAATTTAGGCAAATCTATACATAATGCATTTTTTAAATCAATATTGTGAAAGTTGCACAAATCCCATTAATTATTAATTATGTATAGCTAATAGCTATGAACTTGATTTTTTGAGATAATATTTTTATGAAATTTTTAAGGAATCAGAGTTTTATTAATTTTGTGATAATTTGGGCCACATGGTCAGACCAACAGATACACATAGATATTTATCCCAGAATTTTTTGATATTCAAGATAAAATGCAGATAAAAAAAAGGAAAGTTCATTATAGATATTATAATGCATTTTCGATTTATTTATTTGTATTTCAAGTAGGTCAATTAAAGACATTTATTAGACAATAGGAAAAGTTTACTCTATCTCTACAGAATATATGCTAAAAGCAAGGTAAAGTCCAAAACCAAATGGATTAATTTGTCAAACAACGATGAAATATTTTAAGTCCTTTTTTGATTCTGATACATTTTAAAATAACCATGATTTGATGGATACCTACTTCTACTTTTTATATTCAATTTTCAAGGTTAGAGCTAGAGTGCTAAAGTTAGTAATCATTATTCAATTTTATTTTATTTTACTATGCACGAATGTTCAAGTTTTTTTTATCGATAGCTTGATTTTGATTGCATTATATACAAATTAGAATATTAGATAGACATAATATTAAGTATTCAAAATATTTGCGAATGTCTGCAAAAAATCTAATAAAACTGAACTTTGATCCCTTTTTTTATCGTTGTCGTTGTTGGGCTCTAGTCTCGAGTCTCGGTCTCGACTTACAATGTGTAATAAAATATATTTTTTTTAAATGAATGTCTTTGTTTTTCTAGGCTGAGATTGTAAGTACTGAAGGGGGTGGAATAACTTATCGAACACTAAAGAAAAATGGTGCACTTCATCGAGACCTTGAGAATGGGAAAATTGACACTATGGAAAAGATCTACAGTTATGCTGTGAAGAAGCATGGGCCCAAAAGATGCCTTGGAACTAGAGAAATGATCGACGAGGAAGATGAGCTTCAGCCGAATAATCGAGTTTTTAAGAAATATGTGTTGGGGGATTATATCTGGAAGAGTTACAATGATATTGACCAATTGGCCGTGTATTTCGGTAAGGGTATGCGAGAGCTGGGACTTGAACCGAAAGGACGGGTGGCTATTTTTGCTGAAACCAGGTGAGAAGAATTTACTATTTTAATTTTAATGAGATGTCCATTTTCTAATTTTAAATTTTTATATTATTTTTTATTACAGAGCTGAATGGTTTATTGCTGCTCTAGCTGCTTTTAAACAAAACTACACGATTGTCACGATCTATGCTACTTTAGGTAATAATAATAATATATACATAAATACCTTTGCTTTATGAATACTCTCTTTTAAAAATTTATTAAAATTAAACTTTTATTTTATTTTATTTTAGGTGATGATGCTATTACTCACGCACTGAATGAAACTGAAGTTGAATACTTGATTACATCTCATGATCTACTATCCAAGTTTAAGAATATTTTACCGAAAACTCCAGCTATTCATACAGGTAATTTTTGTTTTGAATTTTGAACCCTCATAATGTTACGTTACTTGCTTACATAATGTTACTCGAATTTTATAGTTGTGTATATGGAGGATCCATTGAAGAAAACGGATATAAAAGGTTATAAAGATGATGTTAAAATCGAGTCTTATTGTGACGTTGTGAAGATGGGCAGTCGATCAGGGAAAGGTTTTTCATCACCAAGTCCTACAGATATTGCTATTATTATGTACACTTCTGGATCCACTGGAACTCCCAAGGGTAAAATTAAAAAATATTGTTTTTTATGAACTTATCAAGTCTAAGCTTATTATTTTTAACTTTAGGTGTGTTACTTTCTCATGCAAATATTGTAACTGCTCTTATGTCATTCTCTGATGTTCTCAACTTATCATCTAAGGATATTTGTATTAGTTTCTTGCCTTTGGCTCACGTTCTTGAGTTGGTGTGCGAGTCCATTTGCTTCATAATGGGCTGTCCTGTGGGCTACTCTACACCTCTTACCATGACAGATAAATCGAGTAAAATCAAACGAGGATGTAAGGGTGACTGTTCTGTACTTCATCCGACTATCATGGCATCAGTACCTCTGATCCTCGACCGAATTTACAAGGGAATTCAAGAGAATGTTGAAGCTTCAGGTGAAACTGGAAAAGCTCTCTTCAAGTTCTTTTATAATTATAAATTAAAGTGGACAAAACGTGGATATGGTAAGATCGAATTTAAAATAATAATAATAATAAAGAAAATCTCGCATTTTATCTGACCATTTCTTTCTTCTCTAATCTTGACAGATACTCCTCTTTTGAACAAATTAGTATTCGAGAAAACCCGTGCTCTACTTGGAGGCAACGTGAGATTAATGGCCAGTGGTGGTAAGTATAAATTATTAATGAAATTTTGAATGAATGATAATTAAGTATTAAATCTCAATGATTAGGCGCTCCGTTATCCCCTGAAACTCACGAATTTATAAGAACGAGCCTTTGTATTCCAGTACTTCAAGGATACGGACTAACTGAGACTTGTGCTTGTGCTACATTAACTTTAGCTTCCGATCTCCAAACTGGACGAGCGGGTGGTCCATTGGGATGTTGTGATTTAAGGTTGGTCGACTGGGAGGAAGGAAACTACCGAACCCATGATAAACCACACCCTAGAGGCGAAGTTCTGATTGGTGGTGAAAATGTATCAATGGGTTATTTTAAGCTTCCATCACAAACTAAAGAAGAATTCTTTATAGAAAATGGAAAGAGATGGTTTAGAACAGGTACTAATTCTTGCAATATTTTGGATAATTTGACTTGACACTTTTCTTTTATAATTAGGTGATATTGGAGAGATGCATAAAGATGGTGTACTTAAAATTATCGGTATGTCTAGTACCCTAGCCTTATTTGTTTTATTCAAATAATTTACCTTCTTTCTAAATAACAATGAAATTACTTTAATTTCAGATCGTAAGAAAGATTTAGTAAAATTACAATTTGGTGAATATGTATCACTGGGTAAAGTTGAGAGCGAGTTGAAAACATGTTCAATTGTTGAAAATATCTGCATATATGGAGATTCATCTAAACTCTTTACTGTGGCCCTGGTTGTACCTTCAGCAAAACATGTAAGATTAGTACACACATATAATTATAATTGACTTTATAAAATACTTATAAATATAATATTATCTATATTATTTCATTTAGCTTGAAGCGATTGCGAAAAAACTGAACCGAAATGTAGTCAGTTTGGAGAAAATGTGCGAGGACAAAGATATCGAGAAAGAAGTATTAAAAGAGATTCAAGAACATGGTAAGAAATCCAAGTTAGAGAAATTTGAGATTCCAACACAGCTGAAATTGGTTACTGACATTTGGACACCTGAGTCTGAGATGGTCACAGCCGCTTTCAAATTAAAACGTAAAAATATTCAAGAAAAATATCAAAGTGACATCAATCGAATGTATTCAGCTTAAATCTCTCGACTTTTTAAACTTACTAAAATACCTAATCTAAATCTAATATAGCTTTAATGAAGAAAATACTTATTTATAATTATAAATAATATTTATCTACCTATTATTGTATATAGGTATAGGTATATAGAATAATATTTTAAAAGTCTACTCAAGAGTTAAATGCCCTTACTAAGTCTAGTTATTTATCTTTTAAGAACATATTATCAAATCTAAATAACCAAAATGCAACGTAGAATGTACCTACCTTAAATTATATAGGTTCCTAATTAATTACTATTAACTATTTCCTACGTATGTTATTAATTAATTTTAAGCTTTTTTAAAGTACAAAAAATTATCAATTCAAGAAGAAGAAGGGAGGCAATCAAACTTTCAATTCAATTAAAAAGTTACCAAGAATTTTTATTATTTGAAAGACATTGTTTTTTTAACGGTAAAACGGGGAGATTTTATAGAAATTACATATTCTTATGTTAAAACATTTTTTTAACCAACTTACTAAACTTATTTTTATAAATGAAATTAATAATTTAAGAGAATTATTATTAAATATAAATATACCTACTTATATAGTTAGGTAGATAGGTTAAGATAAAAATCTTATTTAAAAACGTAAAACAAATTATAATTTATAATACATTAACGAAACGAATTGAATTGAAAGAATGAATAAAAAAAAGAACTATTTAAAAATAAGTGGGTAAATTAGATAATTGATCCATTGCCATTTCGAAGGGTTTTTTTTAAATTTCAGTCTAGGTACTAGTTATAGTAGTTACCTAATTAATTAAGCTTTGTTTTCTTTATCTTCATTTTGATCGACAGCCATTTGCTCTTCAGTATCTTCCTTTCGAATCATTTTGACAACTTTGACCAGGTTGTGAAGTTTTCCATGACCTGCTATGCTGTAATTTAAGAAAAATTAAAATGATAGTAATTAGCAATTTATTAATTACAACTAGATAGATAGTTACTAATAGGAATGTATATATTATATAGGATAAAACAGTTAACAGAATCTCTAAATAAATTGTATGTAAAACGCCTACAAAATAGCTTCTTAAAATTTAAAGGTTAAGTATTAAGCAATTCTGTTTTCTAAATTTTCCATTAGGTATTTATCTGGTAGAAATAGATACCAGATAAATGTTAAAGTTATATTTTAATTACCTTTTATTGAGTAAGTTAATATCAAGTGCCTCTTTCTCCTCAACCTTGTCTGCAATTGCATCTCTCAATCCATCCCTTTTTCTCTCAATCTCAGCCAAGTGTAAAGCCTCGACATGTCCTTTGTTAATCTCAATTAAACCTGGATATTATAACAAGAATAAAAATTTTTAAAATGAGTGCAATATAATTAGAAAATTAAATATAGATTTAGGTTCAATTACCAATTATTAAGATAATGTTAAATATCTAAATGAATTTTTACACATACCTTCACGTTCACTAATCTGTGATTTATACTTTATATTGTCTCGTCTCAGGGCAGTTAATTTTTCTTCAAGTTCTTGACGTTTTGCTCGAGCTTCGGCCAATCTCTCTTCATATGTGATGAGAATTTTTGAATCCATTTTTTAAAAGAACAGCAAAGAGGTGACCAACAAGATCTAAAAAAAATACAAAATTGACTCTAGGTAAATGCATTTAGGGAATTTCCATCTATTCATAAATGATTAATAAAAAGTTTTAAAAATCATTATGTAATAAAATAAACTACGGATGTGACAAGAAAATGACATTTGAGTTTTCTTAAATACTTATGAGTATGATCTGTACGTCAAGATTCAAGGATCATAATCTAGGTAATTAAATTAAACGATAACTAATTGTAATTAAGTAAGTAAGTAGCTTACCTCACTTTAATTAATTAGGTAGTCCAAATTTTGATCAATTTTGCCGAAATTATCTCCAACCCTGTCTTTTCCTTCTATAAAAATATTAAGAAAATCATAAATACAAGCGTCATTTTCATCAATAAATTTTTATCTTCTAGGTAAAGTAATGCAATGTAATTAAACCAAATAACTTTCAAAAATTACAAAAATTGGCCAAAATATCAAATAAATTACCTTATTTTGATGAATTTCAGTCGAAATTTTGGTCAATTTTGCCGAACCAAACCTTCAAATTTTGTCCTAAAAAAAGTAAAATTCAATTCAATTGTTTACCTAAGAAAATCTTAAATCTAAAATCACAACATATCAAAATGAATCCGGACCATGTCCATAATTGTCCATGGTGTACGTATTTAACCAAAATTGACCCAAAATGATTAAAAATTAATCAACTTACCACGCTGTGATGAATTTTTGGTCCAAATTTTGCAAATTCTGCAAATTTTACTCGAATTTTGCTCCAAAAAATGCCTAAAAAATCAAGAGATCAATTTTAGGAAAATCACATAAAAAATCACAAATCCTTTTAAAACTAACTTATTTACACTAAAAAAGTTATCAAAAAGATAAATAGCTGCTTACCTTCTATTGATTGATGAAATAGCTGCTTACCTCTCCAAATTTTGGTCAATTTTGGAAATAATTGCGAATTTTTGCCGATATTTTGGTAATTTTCCTGAGAAATTTTGGCTAAACTATTTGGGGAGAATTGAGCAGGATTGAACTTGATTTTAGCTGGGGTAAATGTCCTCTATAAGGTATGTCTAAAAAGAGCGGCATAAACTCCACTTGTGAGATGACGCTGCTCGCTACACACATTTCGCCGCCTACCCAAAAGCATTGTCTGTCTGCCAACTATACCCTATATAACTATATAGGCCTAGTATATACGTATAGTAGTATGGTAGTAAAGTGTCTGACTAATAAAATTTCTGATTCAGAATTCAGTATAAAAAAATACTTGAAAGTGAAACAAGACATGTCCCAAACTGAACGGAGGTAAGAAAAATACTTTTATTTGACCCTTAATTTGACCTTTTTCTATCCCATCAACATCTCCACCATCTCCTACACCCTTTGACCATCATTTGGATACCTTAACCTTTTATATTAGACCTATAATTAAGTCCGGCACCAAGTGACCAAAATCCTACCTCATTTCTCCATGCCTTTTCCAATTTTACACACTATTATCAATATGGCGCAAATTCATACATTCTTTTGCATTAGTTTTTTTATGAATGAAATCCCACCTTTTTTATCACAATTATCTAATTAATAAGCTCATTTTTGCTAATTTTTACTTTCTTTATGTTGGGTTCAGAGGTGAAAGAGACGATTGGGGGCCAGAAAGTCGAAACGGACCTGCTGGTGGTGCTGGGAAGGACCCTAAATATGAGGGCCCTGCCGGTATGGAGCCTGAAGGGATCATCGAGTCCAACTGGGACGAGGTCAGTTTTTTTAATCATTTTTGACATAATTAGTTATTTCTAGGCATTCTTTGTAGTATTAGCTAAATAAAAGAGACTTAACTTATTATATACCACCTCAAATCTTGGCTTAATTAACCGGTTTTTTTTGTGACCAGCGTGCTAAGCATGCAATCATTATTAGAAAGAGAGTAAAACTTCTCTATAAGGTACCCATTTTTTCAAAGGTCAAACCTCTAGAAGGTGTCATTCATAAATAGTCCCTTGAGATAGGATTTTTTAGTAATTTTAAACACCATACATTTTATGAGGTAATATTTTATGGTCCTTTGCGTGTGCCTTATACACAAGTTTTACTCTAATATGATATACAGTATCTTTATACCGCAAAAAAAGCCATTGCCCTTTTATATTATAATTTATTTTATTGTCACAGAATGTTGATCTTTTATCTGTCTCTTCTCTCTCTCATTCTTAACTTAAATTAATATTTATTTTAGCATTATGCATTACCTACCTAAATAATATTTTTATTATGAAAAAGATAATTTGATTTTTTGATATTCAATTGTTTAATCATGAGATATTTTTTTATGAGTCATAAAGATTTATTTGTCATTAGATCATCCCTTCAATTGCATATTGCATAACCCATGCATTATATTTTATTGTAATTGTATAGTAGAACAAATAAATGCTTTTATTAAAATGGCGATGATGATATTGATATTAATTTTAAATTTGTTTTGTGGTTAATTTTAGGTGGTCAACAGTTTCGATGACATGAATTTGCACCAGAAATTACTTCGAGGTATCTATGCTTATGGTTTTGAGAAGCCTTCAGCGATTCAGCAAAGGGCAATCATTCCTTGTATAAGTGGCCGAGACGTTATAGCTCAGGCCCAGTCTGGAACCGGAAAAACAGCCACTTTCTCCATTGCTATCCTTCAACAAATTGATCTGGAGAATCGTTATTGTCAATCTCTCATTTTGGCTCCTACACGTGAACTAGCTCAACAAGTAAGTCTCTATTTTTCTATTCTATTTCTATTCTTATCAACGTGAACGATGACGTCTTTTCCGAATAACTTTTCCTATTTTTATTCTTATTTTCTTTCCGCTGGATTTTGATTAAACCTACCTATCCTATTATCCATAGTATAATTCTTATATATAAAAATTATGTTTACTGACATTTGAGATTTCACACCCACGCAAATAAACTCGTGCTCATGTTTATCATACCTAAGCTAATCGTAGGTTAAACTTATCCTTAAATATAATGATCTACTGCTACTGACTATAGTAGTACTAGTTTTAGATCTAAAATCTTGAGAATTTACTAACTATTAACCATATTATGATCCAATTATATTATAATGGGAATTTTATTATTTAATAAGCTTTTTAAGGACAAAAATATCCATATTATATTTCTCAACTATTGGTATGTTGAGTATTTTTCTTACCTCAAGGTCATCTAAAAAAAATTCCTTTCTCTCTCCTCTCTACTAATGTTAATGTTGCTACTTTATTTTTACATTATTGAATATTTATTAATAAATTATTATAGAAAGCTATTTAATAGTGCAAAATTAGCCTTCAGTTATAATAATATTTTAATTCTAATAGTTCTTCGACCTTACTTTTTATGATACATTTTCGAATATTAAATATTGACATTCTTTTTCAAATATGTTTAGACAAATTATAATTATAATAGGCAAACTGTATAAGTATAATAAGTAGAAGGTTTAATGAAATGCATTTTTTTTTAATTTTCTTTTTAGATTCAAAAGGTAGTGGTTGCACTTGGTGACTATATGGGTGTCACTTGTCATGCTTGTATCGGAGGAACGAATGTGCGAGACGATATGCGGAAATTGGAAGCGGGTGTTCAAGTGGTTGTTGGAACTCCAGGTCGAGTCTACGACATGATTAGTCGACGATCATTTAGAACTGATTTCATCAAGATGTTTGTGCTCGATGAGGCTGATGAGATGCTCTCACGTGGATTTAAAGATCAAATCTACAAGGTAATGCAATTACCTAAAAAAAATATGATTAGTATTTTAGCTATTTAAGTATTTGTATTTAATATTAATTAAATAAATATTTTGCCATTTTTAGGTGTTTAAAACACTCAATGGAGACATTCAAGTTATATTATTGTCGGCTACTATGCCCCCAGATGTATTAGAAGTAACAACCAAGTTTATGAGAGACCCGGTGACTATTTTAGTTAAAAAGGAGGAATTGACTCTCGAAGGTAAAGAATATTTTTAAAAAACACTTTTTTTATTTATCCATTCATGGTTTATCTCATTTCATTTTACATTATAATAATTATTTAGGTATCAAACAATTCTATGTGAATGTTGAGAAAGAAGAATGGAAATTGGACACTCTTTCTGATCTGTACGACACTTTGTCAATCACCCAAGCTGTCATCTTTTGTAATACTCGTCGTAAGGTCGATTGGCTCACCAGCAGAATGAGAGAAAAGGAGCATACAGTCTCTGCTATGGTAAGTCAGTAAATTAAAATCTCATTATTACTACTGTTATCTTTTAAATTATGTAATAATCGAATCAATTAAAATTATCATTATCATTCTACGTAATTTTAATTATCTATGATTTTAAGTATGTACTAATTACTACTTAACTTTAAAAATAGCACGGAGATATGGATCAAAAGGAACGTGAAGTTATCATGAAAGAATTTCGATCAGGTTCAAGTCGTGTGCTTATCACTACTGATTTATTGGCTCGTGGTATTGATGTTCAACAAGTCTCTTTGGTCATCAATTATGATTTACCAACAAACAGAGAAAATTACATTCATAGGTACGATAAAATACTGATACCTATTTAGTTCTTTTAATTGTAAACTATGTAAATTGGTCTCAATGCACGAATTTGATAGCAACTAGTAACATAGTAAAGATTATATAATAGTCTATATCTATAATAGGCATTTTTATAATTTTCTATTTTTGTTCTATTTATTAGAATTGGTCGTGGAGGTCGATTCGGGGTAAGACACTTATATTTTACTACTTTTACTTGAGCCTAAAAGTATGTGGTAGATAGTTAACTAATCTGATGAATCTTTTTAATTTTTTTAGCGAAAAGGTGTAGCTATTAATTTTGTAACTGAAGAGGATCAGCGTACATTGAAAGATATTGAAGAATTTTATAACACTCAGATTGTGGAAATGCCTTCTGATGTAGCGAACATGATTTAAGTTATTAATTTCTAGGTAAAGTAAACATTTAATTTAAAATTAAAATCTACGAAACTATCTATATATTGTCTTACAGTTATTTAAGAGTAAGTAAATTATTTACTTTTATTTAATATTACAATAACCCTCCCTTTTTCTTTATTATTATTTACCTAATTACTCTATTACCTATCACACATTTATTATTCTTATTACATTTAACTGTTTCTATTTCAAAAAGTAGATTTAAATCATAATTTGGTTTATGTTACACTCTATTATTATTATTATAATTTCTAAAAAAAAAGTTGAAAATAGTTTATTAAGAGAAGAGAAGAAAAAGAAAATAATATCATTTACACACCTTATAAAGAATTCTAGTAAAGAGTAAAGACAACAAAAAAAGCTACATTTTTACAACACGAATTTGTGTCTTCGTTTGTGTCAAGTTATTTTTTTTTGATGATGAACTACTATTACTTATTGCTGTTTAATAAGGAAAGAATATATAATAATAATGTGTTTTCTAAAACATCTTTTACATCTAATAATAAGGCATTGAAAATGATGATGATTATTTTGATTTTATAGGAAATAATTATAATCTAGAGTATCTTAAGAGAGATGAAAGTAAAAAGTTTTATGTATACATTTGTGACTGATTTGTTTTTTATATAAAAGAAGTGATTATTATTATTACCCTATATCTAGTAATGATAATTGCAATCGGATATTTATTATTATTATTATAATATAAAAATAGTAATTTGTAATTCTTAAAAAAAAGGAAAATTTTTTAAGAAAGAATTGAAAAGATAAGTATAAAAAAACAAGTCGACTACCTACGTATCTAAAGTAAGACATTTTTTGTTTTTGAAGTTTGGTGAGAAAAAATTTTATTTCTTGTTATCAAAATATTCTATTCTAATTATTATTAATATTATTATTATTACTATTATTTCTAGTTAATATTTAATAAGTATATAGAGAAGAGAGTTAATTAAGATTTAAGATTTATTATATTATATTATAGATTAATTATAAGAGATAAAAATTATTACCCTTTAGGTACTACTATACAGAATTCAGATACTACATACAGATATAATAATTTATGTAAGATAAAAATTTAAGTAAATATATATTATAAATTATGATATACATTAATTATATTATAAAGAATAATATTGATACTTGTAATTATAATTATTCTAAAAAATTGTTAAGAGTAATTAAGATAATGATTATATTATTAATAAAAATTAAGAGTAAAAAATTTAAAAATACTTTTTAATTCAGAATTGTATATATCCTACCTAAATGAGCTAACCTTACCTATCATTTTTATTGTGGAAATCATAGGGCTAGAGACTATGATTATAAGTACCCTACCTATTTATTTGGTCCTTTAAGGATCACATAAACATAGGCATAAATTAAAAAGTGTTGATCTTTCGGTCTTTAAGATTGAGTTTTAAGTAGGTTAGGTAAAGTTAGACCTTTTTTTATAAATTATGACTTATTTTGATGATACAAGATAAGCTATTTATTAACTGTGACTTATTTTGATGATACAAGATAAGTCTATATAAAAAATTGACCTATAATTGTCTTTTTTGGTCATTTTTCATGAATTTTAAGGTGATTTATTTATGGCTCTTTTAAAATTAACTTAAAATCACTTTGATCAGTAGAATAGAAAATAGAAATTTGGCTTATAAATTATAAAGTCACCTAAGCTAAGGCATAGGACAGGTCATAAAAACGGGGTTAATTTTATAAAATATAGATAATAAAAGGTGAAGAGTACGGAGTACGGAGAGTAATATGACGTTATAAACGAATTTTTTAAAAATTAAATTAAAGATCAATGATCAGATTTAGGAGGCTATAATTTTAGGTATCTCACATGGGTACATAAATTATAATTTTTTTTTAAATATCAAAATCATATAGTAATAATCTAGTTCAAAGGACAATTAAAAGCATAAAGACAATCAGGATAATTAAAATTATTGATTATAATTATCTATAGGGAGAGAGATAATTGTTAATTCTGATTCTGCGAGATGACTAATATTTTTAGGTCTTTGTTGGTCTGCGTGTATTTTGGTCTCCCCCTATCGAGCACCAACAGCCGCCTGAGCTGCCATACTTTTTATGTATACCCCCCTATATCTATACATATCTCCCTTATAATATAATTCTTTTCCTTTTATAAAAATCATCGATAGAATTTAGAATTTAGAAATAGTTGACAGAATAAAGCCCAAAGAGCCGGTCAGACTCAGACATCATTCATCTTTAACTAATTATTCACCAATTATTTTTATTATCCACCACCACCACTAGTTGGGTATTTAAAGAATCTTTTCCCCTTGTTTTTGGGCACCACTTGGCCAAAAACCATTTTTTAGAATAGAACCAGAACCAGGCAGAAGAGCTGAGGTAGAAGAGAAGAAAATAATTTGACCAAATAAAATAACCACTGGACCAAATTTTTAATTGTTTGTTCTCCATTGAATTGAATCATCTCTAATTATATTCTTATTGTAGTTTTTTTTATTTCGAAGAAAAGAAGTCAGTAGTCAAAAAAATCACAAAAATGAGTTGGCAGGATTACGTTGACAAACAATTACTCGCCTCAAAATGTAAGTCTTTTTACCTATTATAATTTATAATTAGTTTTAGTTGACCATTGTGATGTAACTAACCATAACCATTGATCACTATATGCCAGTATGTAGCATGATGGTCATTGACCATTTCTGGACAATGTCATCAATTTAACCTAATTTTTGATCATTTTATTGTAGGTGTCACGAAAGCTTGTATCGCTGGACTTGATGGAAATGTTTGGGCCAAATCTGATGGATTCGAAGTAAGTTCAGTAATATTTAATAATTAATAATTAAGTACAATTTTCTCTATCACCTAGCCATACAATTCAGCTCTGAACGACCAAATTTAGCCTTTAGTTAGTTTGTGCATTTATAATTTTATATATTGTCTTATATGTACACATAACCAAGTTAAAATGTGGGTTTTCAGAGCTGAATTAAAATTAGAGATCATTGTAAAATTTATGTCTACCAAAAATTGGTGGTAGTGTAAGTAAAGGGAGGTTTTTAAAGTTTAATAAGGTTGCTAATTTGCTTTTATATTGACGTAGACGTAGACGTAGATTGTTATGTTTTTATAATATAAATGTTTTGCTTTGACATTAGGTCAAGCAGAATATTAGTAGTGTAATGTTGCCAAAAAAAATCATAATTATTTATAATTGGTGTAGGTATGTTGGTCATTTTAAAGTGTATTTACATGTATAGCCTAATATCTATATTTGTTATTTTAGCCATTTTTTGTCATTTTATTCATTTATGGTAATTGGGTTAGCTTCATACCCTTTCTTGACCATATTATGATCGTCCACAATACAATATTATATTCTAGTTCTATAAGATGGTTGATTTGAGATGAGGTAATCATATTTTACAAAGTAAAGGTATTATCCTGTACTGTAGGTACTGTCCTGCCTGTCTCTCTAGTTGTAAAAAGGGCATGTGGGCGAATTAAAATGTCAAAAAATTCAAAACAAGTTAAGAATTTTGAGCTAAAACGATCATCCATCCTTCTCTTTTCTTTCTTGATCTTTATTATAAAAATTGAATAGGTAGTATAGATAAACTGATCGTTGATCATGCCATGTCAAAGGTTATTTTATGGAATTTGATTATTTGAGAGCTTGTTTAGGATTAGTCATTTCATTATTCATTTATTCATTCTTTTCTTTTTTATTATAAAAGAGAAAAACTAACTAGAACTTTTTAGAACAATTTAATATTTATAATAATTAACAATGTGTGCCATTTATTATTATTATAAATTCTATCACTTTAGTCATCTGTCATTTGGGCCGTCTGAGTCGATTAATTTTGACATTTTTGACAGTTCAAAAATTACTAGCATGCATTAATCTTTATGTTGATAATAATCCATATTGCTCTGTATATAATATCTAGGTATATCTTTAATCTAGATTATCAATATTATTATTATTATTATTAGGTAGGCACTTACTTTGTACCTATTTTAAGTTGTATTGTAGTTGTACAATATTCAAGTCATAGTCATAATGATAAATGTAAGGTAGATATACTAGCTATCTAGTGTAGAGTGCCTACTTATTATTTTATTTTAAGTACTAGTAGAATTTCTGTAAAAACGATATTCCATAATTTGATTTGAAAGGAAATATTTTTAATTATGAATTTATGATATGGATAATGGAATGAAAGTGTTTTATTCATCTATTCTAATCTACCTAATTTACTAATTATATTTTTTACCCTTTGTATTTGTAGTTTTTTTTTGGATATCTCAAGCTGGACAGTAGACATTTTGTCACATTAGAATTAGTCACAAAAAATTGTTTTAAATAGAGTTTAAGCTTAGTTTTAATCATCGTCTGAATACTAACTAGTAGTTAATTTTGAACTTTGATCAACTTGTCAAACAAGAGGATCAAGTGACTGATGATAATGGACCCATCTTAATCTTAAGTTTTTTTCTGATGCATTTAAATAGCGATAGCGAGTTATGATTAAGTATGGATTAGATCTGCTAACCAACTTTTATTTTATATTAAAATTATTTTCTGATGAATTTCAATTGACTAGATGACCGAATTCTTTCAAACCCTATATAATAATATAGGTATTAGGTATGTACATAGTTGTACAGTTTTTTCTTTCTATTTCATAGAGATGTGAACCTGAACTCGTTGTTTACTCATCGTGATCTATTTTTGTATTATTATTATACTTTATACGAGTACTAACTTAACTATCAGAATCACTAGGTATATTATTAAAGGGTAGATAGATAGATGAAAAAAGGATGATCTCTAGACTAGTCTAGTACTAATAGTATGTGCACATGTAATGTAAAATGTAAATCGTGGAGGCATTAAATTATAACCTTTCTGGCTCAAAGCCTTACCCCCTAATCTCATTTCTGAAACTGAAATTCTAAAATGAATCTTCTTCTTTGAAAAAAAAAATATTTCTTCCAACACAAAGTATATCTTTATTTCTTATTTCTTATGGTGATGTTCTCATTTTTATTTTATTAATACCCACAAAATATATATGAACCTCCTATATGTAGTAGGTATAATATTATGAATCCTTTCCTTTTTTTAAAAATATTTAATGGTAATGCTTAATATACCTACTACCTACCCTAGTGCATCCAAATCCAATAATAGATATTTTTGCACACATTTGCAAATGTCATGAAATCTACAAACAATTTTTATTGCTCATTTTATATTTAGGTTTAAAGGTATTTAGGTCTAGTGAATAAATACATACATTCTACTGATATGTAGGTATTTACTACTCTGTACATAGTATAGTCATATAGGTATTTGCAAAAAATATTTCCTCAAACTTAAACTCATCCATTATATTATATTTATCTTAGGAGGTGAAGTTTTTAATCAGGGCTAATTAGGATGGAATTGGCAAATAATAATTGAAAAAATAAAAGGTCAAATATCTATTTGTTTGACTAGGAATTAGGAAACTACCTACTACCGGCTACCGGTTTAAATGACTAATTAACGAAATAAATTATAAATACCTTCTTGCTTTATTGATTTTCTGACAGGATCATTGTCCTATGCATGTAAAAAATTCTCAAGTATTGACATTCTATCTTTTTATGCCAATTTTTTGAAATATCTGTTATTAATATTAATAACAAAAATTATTTTTTTAGATAGTTTTAGTTTGAGAGAATTTTACAAATTTTGGTTCATGATTTTACTAGTTTCCCCTTTTAATTTCAGTTTCATTTAGACTAGAGTGTCAAGGATAAAGAACTATTTATTTTTTATGTAGTATGTTATGTACATATTAATATTTGAAACCTTGTCGGTCATTCTCATCGAAAAACATTTTGCCGATGAGAGTTTTTTTTACTCGGAAAATATTTCTAAATGCATTTTCAAAAACTCAACTTTTTATAATCGTAAATGTAGGTTTATTATTCGTGGTAATAAACTAATTATCACTCAAGTAGATTATCGTAATGAACACCGATATTTTGTATTTTATACATACCTAACCTACATGGTATTTGGTATTTTGTAGGTGTAGATAATGTTTATATAATTTTTTAAAAAGTAAGAGTTATTATGCGATATGAAATTTTATTTACAACGCCCTTTTTTTGGTCTGTGACATTGCAAATATTACAACTATGTACTTAGGTTGATAATGTAGGTAGTTAGTAGTTGGGTATTCATTCGGCAAAAACATGATTCATGATTATTTCCCCTTCGATTTCGATTTTTTAACTTTTCTTCTTGATACTTTACTTTATTTTATTTTATTACGGGGTTTTTGGCCACAATATCAAATCAAGCTTTATAAAACTAACATGAATAATAAAATTGTGTAGGTATAGATAAGGGATTATTACTATAACATAGGCCATAGTATATACTTGTACTCTTATACTTAGAATTAGAATAGTTCAAAATGTTTCATTTCAATGTTTAAAATATAATGGTAGTCCGTTTTTTTCCTCAAAAGTTTATTTTATCTCGTTACCAGCCAACTTCCGGCCAACAGTTTTATCATATCAAGTAGGAATTTGGTATTTCTTTGTAAATTAAAAATATGCTAAACAACTAATCTATAATAATTAATATGTATGTTACGATTTATATTAGGTAATATAAAATAAGTATAACATTCTAATAAATATTATCTAGCCTTAGCCTAGCCTTGTATTAACAGAAAGTTATATTAGAATAAGATCCATTCCATTAATCCATTGCCATTTTAATTTATGATTTATAAAATTTAAATGGTATCTACATCTCATCGTTCATATTTACATAAGTATTTATTGGCAAAAATGAAAATGAGCTCTTAATTATTTAAAATGGAGACAATGATTAAAGTTAAAAGTTAGGTACCTATTGATATTTTGTTAATGATGGATTTTTTGTATGTTTTAGGTGGGAAAAGATGAGATTACAAGATTGGTGTCGGGTTTCGATAATCAAGACGTTTTGACTGGATCCGGAGTGACCTTAGCTGGTAAATTTTTAGATATTATTGAATTTTTCATCAATTTTATGTCTTTGATAAGGTATTTTCTGTACAATTAGTGCTAATTACTAATTTCTAAACATAAGATAAGTAGATTAATTCTAATTAACTATATTTTATTTTTCTATGTAGGCCAGCGATATATTTATCTTTCTGGAACTGACCGAGTCGTCCGAGCCAAATTAGGCAAAGTTGGAGTACATTGCATGAAGACTCAACAAGGTGATTATTCATTAATTATCTAAAATTACTAATTAGGTACTACTACATAATTTACGAGATTATTTTCTTATTACCAAAATGTCAATTCCTAGTAGATTTTAATGGTTTTATTTAGTATTTTTAGTATTTAGGTAGTATTATTGGTTTTATTTAACTAAAGATTTCTTCATAATTTAGAATAATATTGTAAAATGGAGAAATATTAGTATGAACAATTATTCTTTCTTGAGAATAGAAATATAATAAGAATAAATCATAAATAATATGTTTATCGTAGGATTTTATTAATTTACCATACCAGGATATTATTATAGTAGAGCATGAGTATTTTTTGATATGGGTCAAGATTTAATTATATTGGAACGTATTCAAGTTCATACTCGTAGTACCTTACCTACATTATTTATTATTTGGAATTTTACGTCTTCCGTCTTTTCTACTTATGCTATGGCTATTTAGGTTATGAAATTTTACGATTCTGAATGAATAGAATATTATCGATATATACCCGAGCTCTTATGACTTATGATTATGATATTGATATTTTAAAAATTGTCCATCGATTAGAATTAGGTATAAAAGAATGACTAATACTAAATAAACTAATAATGCTAATAAATATAATACTATGTAGATTGTAATAATATCGAAACAAAGACAAAGAATATTGGAATGAATGAAGACCTACTTTGTGTTTATAAAGAAAATAGATTTTAAATATTGAATCCTATGGTTGTCGAATAATAAATAATGAGTAAACTGATATGTATGACGATTTTGAGATTTGAGAGTAAATAAGATATCAACATTTTTTGTAATATTTTGTATTCTTTATTAATTTCTACTTCTATATGTATAATATTTACTATGTATTTATAATCATTAATTCAGATCTAATTTTTGCCTGAATTTTACAAGTACATAATATAGTACACATAGACCTCAAGAATTTTTAAATGTATATCTGGTCAAAAATCTATTTTTCCACAGCTGAATTAAATAGATAATAGATGTATTATTTGATTGATTTTTAATTTTACATGTTTTTTTTGTATTTTTTTGTAGCTGTTGTCGTGTCACTTTATGAGGATCCTATTCAACCCCAGCAAGCTGCCTCGGTAGTCGAAAAGTTAGGCGATTATCTAGTGTCCTGTGGATATTAGCTGTAAGTTTAAGCTGAAAAGTTATTCAATTTCTATCTATCTAAAAATTAAAACTATACCTACTAACTAATATGCTGTCAGAAGCTTCTAATTCTAATCTAAAATGATAATTGGGGAAAAAAAAGTTTCTTTAAAAACTAAAAATGAGAAAACTGAATGGATAATTATTAATTAAAAATATTATTATTATTATTAGTAATACGATTTTTTAAGGAATGTGTTGTATTTCTGTGTATTTCTGATGATAATAATGATTTTTAAAGAAAGAATTGTATAAGTATAATACTTACTATTATATTATAGTTAGGAAATGATGATAATGTGTTTAAGTAGTTAATTAGTTGTTTTTAGAGAAATTAGATTTTTCAAGGCATTATTATTACTTATTGTACTATATTTAAAGATTTATTATTTATATTATTAAAACTAATTGCTAATTGCTCTTAAAACTTACAATTACAATGTTAAAAAAAACTAATCAAAATTTTTTGGCTATTGTTGCCTACTTTTAAACTAATTGCAAACTAATCCTATATACTTTTTCTATTATATCAAATTATAAAAATTGGTCTTTTTTTGTGTTTTTTCTACAAAATCTTTATATATTTAGATTAGATTATAGTTATGTAATTAAAATTAAGGATTGAGATTATGATAGTCGAATATATTTATACTACATATTTAAAAAAGATTGATGAAAAAAAGAACTCAATTAATTACAGTTAAGGAAATGAACTTAAATTTAATCATACTACATACTACTATAATACATCTTTAACTAATTATACTAAACTAAAAACTTGAAATATTATTATTATTATTACTTATTATTGGGTATAAATTCTTTCATAAAAATGATGAGAAATAAATTAATATTTTTAAACGAGATTCGCAATTCGATTGTTTAATTGACTCTGACTTTATTTGTACAGCTTAATTTCTCTTTAAGGTTTCGATCCACATGTTTTGATTTTGAAAAACAGGAAGGATAGATAAAGATAGATAAAGATAGATCTTTTATTAGAGTAGTAAAATAGAAGCCAATTTGACTTGAAAAATTAAATAGCAAATATTCTGTATAATAAGCATATAATAATAAAAAGCAATCTGGACTGGATTATCTGGATTCTGGATCTGCTGGATTGTAAAATTTTAAGGTAAAATTAGGTAAAATTTTACCTTTTTATAAGGTAAAATATTAATAAAAAAGGTTCTTAAAATCTCTACTTCTTGGACTTTGACTAGTTATTATTTTGATCTTAAATATTTATATCTAGAGTTTAAGCTGACCAATGGCTGAGACTGACCATGTCCAGAATTATCAACCAAATTTATGATGATTTTAGATCAAAATGTGCTTTTCTGTCCAATCCAATCGAATCGAAATGAAAATGAAATCGAAATGAAATGATTTTCGATTCGAAAATCCAAAACACTGTTGCTTCATTCAAATTCTCAACTCCAAATTGAAAACATTTCTTTCGTAACTATCCCTAACCTACCCCTAATAAGGGTTGTCCATAAGCGTGTAAAGTATGGTCGGTGGAGGTCAAAGGGTCAAAAGGAGGCTTAATAAATAAAAGTGTCATCAAATTTGAAAATGGGAATGACAGACAAAAATTTTGGGCAGACTTGCCCTCAAAAAAATGCTTTTTCTTTTTTTGTGTCTTTTTGAGGGGCGAGTTGCGAATTTCGATTCTGATCGATCTGTCGGATTTTGAGGGAAATCAAGTCGGCTCAATTTTCGACGGTGTGTTTTTAATTCCACAATTTCGGTCAATTTTTTAATTAATTTAATTGTGATTTAATTTAATTGTTCATCAAAATGAAGTAAGTCAATTAAACTTAAGGTCAACTTCTCAATTCTTATGATTTTTTTGTGGTTTTTTAGGGTCGGACTTTGCACTTATAGTGCGTACAAAATCTACCCAGGACATGGCAAAACCTACGTCCGTACTGATGGCAAGGTAATTAGTTAATTACTATTTTAATATGCTCACCATCATCATCAGACTAGTACTGTGGTCTTATGACCATTATGTCACGCTTATGTCCATCATTTTGATAGTTTTTTTAAGGTTTATATGCTCATTTTAGCCATGTTAAAATGTTAAATTGCTATTGGTCAAAGCTAATTGTAATTGTGTCATTTTTAATTGCAGATTTTTACCTTTTTGAATGGAAAATGTGAGGCTGCCCATATGATGAAAAGGAATCCTAGGAAAGTCACCTGGACAGTGTTTTACAGGTAATTTTTGCTTTACAATATGTCGAATTACCACATTTTAATTTATATTATGTAATGTATTTTGATCGTAATTAACCGTTTCTGTTTTTTTAATTGTGATTGTGATATATAGGCGAAAGCATAAGAAAGGTTTAGAAGAAGAGACCCAGAAGAGAAGGACGAGAAGAACTCACAAGTTTCAAAGAGCTATTGTAGGCAAGTGACCATTTCTCTAAAAAATATTTTATTTTCTCACCTGTACCTGTAGTCTTTAGAACTATAGGTAGAATAGTAATATAATTTATGATGATCAATTATTAATTTTATCCTTTTTATACTGTAGGAGCATCACTTGCTGATATTCAAGCTAAAAGAAATATGAAACCTGAGGTAAGAACACATTTAATTATCTTGATTTAACATCATTTTTAACTGTATATTTATACCCAACACAACACCTAAAATAGATTTTAAAAAATAGAGCCATCCATCCATCATAATAAGGATGTATTTAAATAGATAAAATTAAAGTCTAAATTAACGTTTTGTGACATTTTTTGCCTCTATATTAGTCCGCCTTTTAATCACTTTTTTGGGGGTTTTTTTATGAAAATTAAGACCTTTTTTTATTTTTTACAAAATATTAACTCTTGGTGATTCTTTGTCAGACTTTGTCAAAAGTTGTAAATAGTAGTTATAATATAACCTTTTTAATTGATGGAGACTTGAGGCAGATCTCTAATATTTTATATTTAATGAAATAATAATTGATGGTTTTAATTGACATGATTTTGGCCAATCTGTTGTTTTCTAATCTTAAAATAGCTGTCTTATTTTTTTAACTAATCTTAAGGGGGTAAAAAATTTTACATACCTGATACCTATTGAAATTCATCGATGATTACAAATTATTGTCATTGTCAATGCCATTAAATATTTTCTTATTTTTATCTATAGTTATATACCTACCTACCTAATTACTAATTTCTACATTATTTAATAACTTTCCAGGTGAGAAAAGCCCAGAGAGAACAAGCAATTAGAGCGGCGAAAGAGCAGAAGAAATCTTCGAAAACAGCCAAGAAAGCGACCGCACCACCAAAAGCCGCTGCAAAAGTCGACAAATCTAAACAAAAGATTATTAAGACTACTCAAAAATCTGCACCAAGAGTTGGAGGAAAACGATAAATTTCGTAAACTGTTTTTCTAATTAATTAATCTTTAAAACTAATTGTTGTTCCATCTCTTATGCTCTTTTACTAAGGAAAAAAAATAAAAATATATTTCAAGGACTTTATAAAACATCTAATCGTAAGGTACACTATGCATGTACACTTGAAATTAAAATCATAAAAAGGATTTATTATTTTCTAAAAACTATTATGTACATAGTAGTCAGAATTCAGAATAAGAACTTAACAAGGTCAAGATTAGAAATTCGGATTTTTGTAAAAAAAAAATGTTTAAATTAATAAAAAGGATAACTAGGTAGGTAGTCTATTTCATTAAATAATATTTCTTTTGGTAGTTTGTCCATTGACTTGATTGACTTTCTTTTTCAAATTCTTTGGTTTGAGACTCCAGTATTTGTCATTCTGTCCAAAATCATTGGCTTCTTCGACAGTTTGTGGGAGACTTTGCTTCAAAGTTTCCGGTAAAAATGAGGCAAATATCATGGACAAGAATGAAATCACTCCCATTATTAGGTACGGCCCACTCGCGTTAAATCGACCCTATATCACATGAATTAAATTAAAAGCCGAATTTAATGAATACTTTTTATTTCTAGACAGCAAACAAATAATTTTATAAAAATGTCATTTTTAATCACCAAATAAATGATAAAAGGTCCAATTGTTCCAGCAGCAAGTCCAATTGTTGAGGAAAATCCAATCCCAGTACTTCTTAATTGTGTTGGAAATAACTCAGCCCCTTGCATGTTCATCACAAGATCCGTCACTGTTATTGAAAATCTTAAAAAAAAGTAGCAAAAGATTGAAATGAAATTGCTAATAAGAATATACCTAAGTAAGAAATAATTTTTGCTCAAAAAAATCTGCTTATTTTATAAACGACGTTCTATGTAGTAATGAAAAACTAGATTTTGTTAAATTTTTCAAAGTATAATTTGGGGATAAATCTGGAATCTGCTAGATTTCAATTTCCAGCAGACTAGTTCACTGTTATTTCATATAGGAACATTATTTTTTTTTTAAATGGGTTTTTCGACTTTTACATTTTGCAAGCATTCTGATTTTGAAAAAAACTTTGTGAGATTTCGATAAAAATGAAAAATTTCTGTGTCTTATCTTACTTGGCCATAATAACGAGTACAATAACTAGAGTTGATAAATGCTCATAAACGACTGTAATAGCAGCCAACCAACAGGTTACAGTCACACAAAAATAAAACAAAACTTGAAGCCATCGACGACCGAATCTCTCTGCAAGGTACCCTAATAAAAGATAAAGATAAATAATAATTTTGTACCATTATGTGATTGCAATAACAATCAAGTTTAGCTTATTGATTTGATAAAGTACTGTACCTCCACTAAAACTTGCTGGTAATTCAAATATTGAGATCAAAAAGAAGTTGATGAATTGATTTCCACTCATATTTTGAGTATTTAGATTTAGTCCATAATAAATTATTATATTTGTACACCTATAAGATTAGATTACATCAAAAAAACCAATTAAAAGCTTAAATATTATAGATATTATGTAGGTATATAAAGTATAATTATAATTGAAATCTTACCATGAAACTGTTAAAAGTATAGTATGCTTGCGAAGTCTTGGTCGTGCAAAAAGTGTCCAAACTCCCGTTTTTTGACGTTTTTCTTTGGCCATTTTGACGACGATTTTGTCGAGCATCATGTCCAATTGAGCTGGTGAGACTTTCTCTTCATTTCCATTCGTTTTAGCAATATGCAGAAGAATTTCTTTCGCTTCAGCAATTCGACCAGCAGAAATTAACCATCGTGGACTTTCTTTGAAAATTTTGAAATAACAAATGAAAAATAGGCCAGTTATTGATGAGGTGAAGCCAATTGAAAACCAGTCTCTCAAAAGATAAGCCAGTAAAGACATGATGCACTAGATCAAATTTCAAATAATAGTTTTAAAAAAATTACATTTTGTCGTTTTTGAGACTCATTTTATGCAAAATTATCCAAGTGTCTGAAACTGAAAAATCTCATTTTAAATCATACTTTCTTAAAATATGAAAGTACATATATAATGAAACACCAACTTAAATTAAAAATGAATTTTCAATGGATTTTAATGAGTGTCTGATCTTTGATCTTTTGAACTAGGTATATGCGGTTTTAAGATACATCAATCGCATATATTCGAGGTACGTCTAGTCTATACTTATAAATGTAATCTTACCATTCCAACGACATACACAGCATACATAATAGAATAAACCCAAGATCTGTATTCTAAAATTTAGAATAATATATTGAAATTGATAATTAATTTTATACATTAGCATTAGGTATATATTTTTGTAGCTTTTAAACTTAAGATTAGCTTTAACTGACCTTTATCACAAGTTTCAATCGAAATCATTTGAGCAGAAATGGACATCATTGGAACAGCTGAGCCCACGATGAATTGGCACAGAAGAAAAAGTCCATAAATATGAGGCACAAAGAGACTGATCATTCGAGCAATTATGTTTATGAAACAAGTTATGAAGAATATCGGCTTACGACCAAATCTATTTAAGAAATACATAAGGTACATAGGTACAGGTACATACAAAATATGTTCAAAGATAAAAAAAATCGAATAGGAAAGTAATTGTAATTAAAAGATTGGGTACTTGTCAGCAGCAGATCCGAAAATAATTGTTCCAACTGCATTTCCAACAGCGAAAATGCTCAAAGAATTGGTCGAGTAGGATAATTTTGTGCAAACCTATATCAAAAGTTAAAAAAAATAAGATTAACATTAGCCTCAATTAGAGTTATCATTTTCATAGAATCTAAAAAAAATGGTTTTTTGAATGAGAATACCCAATCATAAGCTGAAGGTAAAGTTGATTCATAATCTGTGGTATCATACTGCCATCCATTTGAGCAAGACTGGATTTCTGAAATTATGAATTATATATTTTTTAGATATTGAACTCATCTTTTTTAAGTTGATCTTTTTCGATTAGCTAACTTTTAATTTAATGCCAAAAAATGCACAAAAAATTTTGTCAAAGGTATAATATACCTGAAATATTTTCTGGATTGTACATTGAACACTGACTGAATCGAAGTTTCCCATCTGGGCCAACTTCCCTTTAAAAAAAATTCGAAAAACCCTTCAAAAACTTACGATTTTAAAAGAATAATATGAGTAGGTAAGTAGCTTACTTGGGTAGTGTTAAATTTTTCCAAGTGTCCATATCAGTCACATTATCTCGTCCTGGCACTAAACACCTAAAAATAAAATAATTTAAAAATGAACAAAGTCGTATTTACCTACTTTTGAAGCGTCGATTCTGTTCTTTGTTTTACTATATTCTTTTTTTCCATAATACTGCCGTATGTACTAACTAGTTATAGTATGTGTATAATTAGTAGTTAGTAACTAATACTCGTAGGTTTAAAGGTATCTACCTAGCTTATTGAAATTGATAAAAGCCTAATCATAATTCAACTCGATTTGAGTCTCACTTTCACAAGTGCAAATGTGAGGCCATAAACTTGGTTATTTAAGGCTAAATTAAACTAACTAATGTTATATTACCAAAAAATAGCTATAGATTATTTATTATTACCAGTGATCAGGTACAAAAAAGATGAAAATCATATTAGCGATGAACAAAGGTCTAAGGATGACCAAAGGTGTGAGAATCCCGTACAAAAAGATCTTTTGATATTTCCCCTGAGATCCAACAAACTTGAGAATATCATCAAATTCCACATCTTGATCATCCTGCGTAAATAAACAAAGAGAAAAAAAGTCATTTATTAATCAGATCTATCATAATCATAATACAAAGTATTACATATTATATTTGTATGTAGTTAAAAAAATTACCTTTAAATTGGTATCTTTGAGAGGTTTCAAAAGTTCATTTTCAGCATCTTTTTTGAAACTAGCTACCGACATAATCCACAAATTGGTTAATAATAATAATTTAAAGAAATAGATAGAAGAACTGAAAGAAAGGATAGAAAAATGAAGAATTCAGCTGCAAAATAATATTCAAAGTTTTAAGTCAACATTTGACTGGCTAACTGATAAACTGTTGTGTGAGACTGACTGACTGAAATGAAATTGAATTTGCTTCCTATATAATTTACTTTATAATACTTGCTAAAATCGTATTAATAAGTGAAGTAAATGTATAGACAGAAATCTTTGTATTTTTTTGCAGTTTATCTAATCTAGCCAACCAAGGTCAAGAACTTGTTTATGGTTTAGAAAGTCAGCCTAACATTAACATTACTTCTTATACTTTATACTGATTTTGGATAGTCTCGTCTGTTAAGTCTATTTATAAAGGATTATTTAGTTCTGTATACTACTTCTAAGTATAAAGAGATCGAAAACAACTCGAAAGAATCTCATACTCTATATATATATATATTTTTTCTATATTATTCTCTTATTATTAATCCTTCTCTTTGGAGTATATGCTCTGTATTCTGTATCTGTATTAAAGTTAAAGTAAAATAGAATAATACCATGACCATAAATTCATCAAAAAGCATTAAACTCTATAATGTCAACGTCACAAGCCTACTTTTATAACGTCGTTAAATATTTTTTTTCAATTTCCATAAAGTTCAAATTGTATCCTTTAGAATGGAAAGTACCCTACCAATATCAATTTTTTTTGATAAAATACTAGGTATATAGGTAGTAGATGTATAGGTACATATCTAATTACCTAATAATTATAGGCATAGGTAAAAGTAAGGTAATAGTAATTAGGCATCTATTTTAGTTAAATTAAAATTAAGGTTTTTATACTAATACTTTGTTCACATATGAAACGAGATATATAGTAAAACAGAAAATTACATTTATTAATATTTTAATATTAATATAACTGAACTGAACAATTTGAATAAAAAAATGAAATCCTTATAAAATCTTGCAAAAATAATAATAAAAAGAGACCAAAAAAACAATTACAATTAAAACTTTTATGAAAAAATAGAAAATGTTTCAAAAATCTTTAAAAAGATGAGTAAAAAATGATAAAAAAAATGATAAAAAAAAGTTAATCTCGCAAATTGTCAATAAGATAATTCAAAAATTAGATAATTCAAAAATCAAAGCATAAAAAAGTATTTTTCATTTGACCTCAAGTCCTTGGCTTGATGCTTGTGACAGAGAAATGCTTTTTTTCACCGATCTTGAACGGAATTACGAATGTGACATCATAATCTTCGTGTTTTTCTCCTGAGTAAGTCCCCCATTCTCTTTCAGGAACACCCAAAATACTTTTATCGATACATTTCTTAGTTTGATCACTAATAAGAGTTGATGTGGCATCAGGGTTAGTTGAAACAGCCATAACATTGATCATTAAATAAGTTTTGATCCCTTCCATCAGATGACTTTGGGATTTCGACAATTCCACTCGAACTATCATCGATGGACTGATTTCTGATCTTCCAGTTTCAACACCAGAAAGCCATGTAGAATTTTTGAGATATCCATCCACAGAATCATTTTTTGCCAGCGCTGAACACGCCTGAAACACGTATTCAAGAGGTAGGTAAGTCGTTTGTCCAGAATTCTTCCAACTGAAATGAGAAAAAGATTGATATTTTCAATACCTAATTTATAATAGTCTAATATGCTCATAAGATTTTATAGTTGAAAAAATTAGCTATTATAGTTTTTAATTTTCAATTATTAATAACACTTACATATTCCTTTGTGTGACACTTTGATTGAGCAAGTCAAGTGTACTTTTAGCTTGGAACTTAAATGCATGAATAAATTCTTCATCAAAATGTGACATCAAATTGTAGAATGGATTCACTGGATCCCGAATGGTACATTTCCCTTCTGACCTCTCAAGTTGCGGTTTAAAACCCAGATTTCTTTTATTTGGATCAGAACAATCTGAGAGAGCATTAAAGTCGTTGAATTCAATCACAAGCCGAGGATCATCCAGTCTTTCAACAAGGCCCAAAAATCTTTGACAAGCTCTCAACATTTGCGGATGACGATCCGACTTTTCTTCCTCTTGTCCAGCATAAACAGCAAGCAATTCAATAATAACGCTTCGACCCGAGAAAGTCCCTTCAATTAAAATCATTTTATTCCAGAATTTGGCTAATCTCGCCAATTCATGGATAAATCCAGTTTGTCTTGACATAAATTTAACATTGGATTCAGCCAAACTTGAGCTAAAATATTTAAAAAAGAGTACATTAGTATCAGTATTAGGTATAGTATATTATACATATAAGGAAATGTAAGTAAAGTAGTATTCTGTATTCTAATTTTCCGATTCTGAGAATTCTTATTTTGAGCTCAAACTTTGTGCTAGATATATATTACTTTGCTTGTCTTGAAAATTAAGAAATTAATATCAAAACGGTCTCAATAATTAAAAAAAAAGACCTATGTAGTATTGTCTGTATTTTTTTATCAAAGGGTTTATCAGAGTTTTTTGGGGCCCCTTTTTTGCGGGTTAAATTGAGGCCATAACTCTGATAAACCCTTTGATAAAAAAAATACAGACAATACATAGTTTGATTAGTTAAAAAAGATGAAAATTATTTTCGAGGGATAATATAGTATATTTTTAAATGATAATCTTTATAATTAATACCTCCAAGTTCGAATGGCCTTTGGATCATTTTGACGAGCACGAAGTTTTTCGAAAACCTTGAAGGCTTGTTCAGACTCGGATTCAGGTGAAGGTTTAGGTGGGTTGACGAAGTTGGTAGCAGGAAGAAAGTCGATCTGAATTAAATCTTTATAATTCAACTTCAAAGCAAAGCCCGTTCTAAAAGCCACAGTAAGACCAGGAAATCCATGATTTTTAATGATGTCCTCAAATTCCTTAAGAACATTCGTAAATGGAGGTTCTTGACCATTTATAAAAATGGAGCAGTCAAAATCACAGCCAACAATCGATGTTTTTTTCCCGGCTGATCCAGCAATTACGAATCGGGCAACTTTGTAGCCACTCTTCTGAGCAATTAGTTCATACACCTATTTTAAAAAGTTATTCTTTTAAAAAAATATACCTTTATATTTACAGAGCTAGTATAACTACAACTACTTTGAAAAAAAAACAATTTTGTACAAAATACATAGGTATTAATTATTATTAATTTCGATCTAATTATAATTAGATAAAAAGTACGTACCTTCTGTGCGATCTCCTTTCCAGTGTTAAGAAAGTCATCCCAAGGGACCAACTTTTTAGATAAACCTCTCAACTGCTTGTCTAAAAGGTCAGCTCGTTCTTTATCAGCCCCAGCAGCTTTGGACACGACAACCATTTTCGATTCTTTCTTCACCTTCAAATACCTTACATAAAAATAAAATAAAAAATAAATAAATAAAATAAATAACACTTGATGCTGATGATGACGTGTTAAAGTGAGGTTAAAACTTTGATAAACCTAAGTGGCCGGTTAAGGCAGGAGAAGGCAGGCAGGTAACGTATGGTACAGGTAAGTGACCCTGGTTTAAGGACTCTTTGAAGACAGGTCAGATCAGGTGAGGTTAGGATAAGAGAACCTTCCAGCGTCCAGCAGGATAAAAGGATATTTTTATAAGAACCAGTCATTCGCGCCCTAATAAAGCCAACGGATCTAACCTATAACGCCTAATTACTAATAACACCACCATACAAAATTCAGCTCTGAAAAAATCAGACTTGGGCCTCTTCACTTGTAGTAAAATATAATGCAAATGCAAACATTACATGCCGAATGAAGCCGTACTCGGGTTTTTCAGAGCTGAATTTCACTCACTTTAAAATCTAGTTAAGAATTAAAAATGGCGAGGGAGGTACAATACAAAATAATAACGGGACCACGACCACGCGGTCTTACGCAAGGGACGCGGATATTGAAAGAGTAGATCAAAAAATGGGGTGTCAAGTCAAGTTGAAGAAAGGTTGTTAAATTACCTTTGTGAGATATTGGTAGTATGTAGTGATGGTCACCTTCTCCTCTCCAAATGATCCAATCTCAGTTAAAATTGACGAAAACAGTTAAAAATTAAAAATAATCGAGAGAGTTTTATTAGAGTAAAAGATGAGCGTCTTTTCTAAAAATCTAAAAAGCATTTCATTTCACGTAACATTGCATATTATTATATTGCATGCATGCAATTGCAATACGTAAATGTATGGGTTACTGGGGTCTTTTGAGATAAATTTGGATTTTAGCCTCCCTGCCATTTTCAACCAGATTTCAGAAAAAAGTTTCTTTTTTATTTATTTTTGCAAAAAATTACAATTTTACTTTTAATTACAATTAACTTTTAAGGTAACCAATTAGTTAATTACTACACATTTTGTAATTAAAAATCGTCGTATTTTTGCCACCTAATTACTCTATTTTCCTTCTTTATATTCTAGGTATAGGTGTGTAAATCCCCATACACCACTTTGTCAATTTTTGTAATTTTTTTGGTAAGTACAAGTACCCTACCTAATTTCTCGAAAAATTACGAGTTTTTTAAAAAACTAGCAAAAAAAACTATTTTTTTGCTACCAAACTAATCTAATCTAATTAACTACTAATTAGTAAGTAATTATAATTAAAAATAAACTAAAGATTATCATCAGCTCCTGGTTTGTGTTTATAAAGTTAAAGTGTAGTTATAATTTGGATATATAAATAGACCATATTTTTATATTCATTTATTTAGTACTATTAACTACTACATCATATTATACGGAAATTACTGAAAGCTAAAATTATAATTTATAACCATTTACTTTGCTTATTTAACTTTATATTTAGATAATTAGGTTGTTGGTTTTTAACTTTACTTACAATACAATATAGGTAATTTAAATGATTTGTACAAATTATGTAAATATAAAATGAATTTGGTCAGTTTGATGGTGATTGTTGGTGCTGGGGATTTGGATATTTTTTCTTTATAAAAATGACTTTTATGCGAGGACCAGGTAAAGAAAAAATTAGAAAAGATAATTATTAGTTTTTTGTTTGTTTTTTTTTATTTTAAGCTAATCGTGTTTTTTTAACTTTTTAGCACCTATTAGAAGAACCTTGAAGTACTTGAATAATACGAAATTATTTTTGAAGCCTTTTATTCGAATCTTGTCGATCAACTACGACCAGAAAGCACCAAATCATAAGGGAACCCGAGACTTTGTTTTTTGGCATCTTCCTCAACTTCAGTTTAAGAACCCATCTGTCCAAATTAATTCATTTCTTGACATTACACCAACACCATTCTTTCGAGTTTTTACCGACACTGGACGAGAAATTTTATTAGATGTTGATCGACATTCGATCAGTGAAATACATTCGAGAATCCTTAAAACACTTTGTAAATCAGAAGAAGGTAATTATCATATAATTTTATTTTTATCATTTTTATTCAGCTCTGAAAACTCATATTTTAGCCTCAATTTCAATTTTACATGAAATTGTAAAATGTAATATGTTTAAACCAGAATTTGGTTATTCAGAGATGAATTAGTTGCATGAAGAATATAATTCTTTTTCTTTATTTTTTTATTAGAATTGAAGGAAGAAAAGCTAGCTGAGGAAATTCTAAAATCACAAAATCCAGCTCATTTTGGCTTTGGTTGTCCACGTCATTGTATTTGTGAAATCCCAGGTAAAATAAAGCATCTACTTATATTTTATTACATATTTGAAATTTTATATAGAAATATATAGAAGATTTTATGAATTTTTTATTGATATTACAGGTCATGTTCCATGCCCTGGAGTTGTTCCACTTCCCTATCACATCAGAGGAAAATACAAACATGGATTTGCTGAAATAAATGAATCCCTCTATGCTTAATTGTACATTACAATTCCAAGTTCAAAAAGACTATTATATATAAAAGACAATAGACAATTATTAAGTTTAGTGCTAGCATTATAGTCATAGTGGGTGGTAGTTAAAATTAAAATAAGTAGGCAGGAAAAAACAATAAATTTCTTCATAAAGAGACCTTGAAATGTGGTGTTGTTCTCAGAGTGCAAAATTATTCTTCGATAGTGTAATTAATTTCGGTGGTGAGTCAATAAATGTAAATGGGGAGAATGGCGTGAGTTCATCAAGTGGTGGAGGTGGTGGTGACACTTCCAGGATTTTTAAAAGAGAAGTTTCTATCGACAGTGGCTATGTTGGTCATGAAGTTGTCGTTATTAAAAATGGAATGAGGATTTGTGGAACTGGTGGTGCTTTAGGTATAGATCATTGATCATTTATTTTTTATATAGTATTATTTTTCATTGTTATTATTTTTATAAAAATACTTTTATTTCTATCTAAATACTAAACAACATTTTTTACATATTAATTTTTTAGGTTCAGCTCCATTAGTTCAAACCAAATCATTTTTCGAAGTTAAAATCCAGCAAGAAGGGAAATGGGGAGTTGGATTATCTACAAGAGATACAATTTTAGATGAAGGTCCCTTAGGAAATGATATTTATTCGTGGATACTTAGGGAAACAGGTAAATTTCTGCAGTTTAATTATTATACCTATTATAAATACCATACAAATTTTATATTTTATTTTAGGTGAACTTTTTCATAATGGACAGTGTATAGGAAAATTAGAACCAGCACCGACTGAAGGAGATATAATTGTAAGGAATAAACAAAAATCATACTTTATTAATTTTATTTTAAAACCATTAGCTAATTTTTAATAAAACTTAATCTAATTTACTTTTTTTGTCATTTTATTTCAAAGGGCGTAAGCTATGACCATATAGAGCTTAGTTTTTATGTTAATGGTGAAAAAAGAAATATGACTTTTGCAAATGTTCGTGGTACAGTGTACCCATCTCTTTATGGTAAGTTTGCATATAGATTTGATAAATATCGAGTTATTTAGACCCTTGTTTTATTTACTTTTGTAAATTATTTTAATTTCAGTTCATGAAGGAGCAGTTTTAGATGCAATTTTTGAAGGATTCCTCTACCCAATGCCCAGTGGATTTGAAAAAATCATGAAAGAAAAATCTATTTTATAAAAATCATAAATAGATAGGTAATCGCAAATCAATCATTAATCTTAATCATCATGAACAAGACTTTAATTTATTATATTTATCAATCAAATTCAATTTGATTTTAAATTAATTTTAAACACAATTATTAGTACCCTACTATATAATTATATGTAGTTTAATTGAGATATAAAATTAGTTAGATTTTTGTTAGTAGTCTCTCACTCTCATTCATCACAACAACATAAGGCTAATTTCCAATTTAATTACAAAACATTAAGTTATCACTTTATTAATATTATTATTATATAGAAAATATAAAAGCTCGTTAAATTATAGATAATACACTTTTTTAGGTACTTATTATTGTTATGTATTTATTGTGTTTTTTTTTGTTGAGTTTAGTATTTCAACTTTCATTTGTTTTTGTAAAATATTATACTGATATGTACAGTTTATAAAAGTGGTGAAAGTTTTATTAAATGTTCGTTCGTTGCAAACTGTAGGCCAAAACCAATTTGTTAAAAAATCAAATTAATTACAAAAAAATGCAAAAATAACTGAATTAAGTTTAAGAGACTAGATTATTTATATACACGTAGGTCGTAGGTCAGGTAGGTAGAAGAGATAAAAAAAAATAATAGGTACTTTTTATTCATGGATGAAAGCAGGGTTGACATTTCCCTTGGTATTTCCTGAGCCATTCATATTTCTAAAACTATTAGAGTTTGAGTTATTTTCTCTTCTACTGATGCTACTGATGGAGACCCTGGCTCTTGTGGTTCTATTTTCTCCATCAGGATCACCAACAACTTCACCCTTTTCTTTAAGTTTTCTGCAAATTTTGAATTTAGTAAATATTTCATCGTAAGGTTCAAGGGATCTTAGAGGTCTTGGCAAAAATTTCCAATTTTGCAAAAATGTTGGAAGACAATTTGGCCAACGGACTTTAACAAAATTGACAAAAGTGACGAAAGCCATTATAATCCCAACAAAGACTGCGAATGCAATCACGAAAGGCATTCCAGCAAAAGAAAGACCCATTATTATCACTGGTAGGACCACAAACATTCCCAGCATGTACGCTATTGCAAACCACCTAAAAATTACAACATTTTAGACAATTTTTGTAAAAATTTGGGTTATTTTATAACCGATATTTTGCTGTAGTTTCTCCGAGAAATTTCGCGAGTCCGATTGGGAATCTCATAACTATTATAAAGAATATTTAAATTGCGAAATATTTTTGGCTTAAAATTTTCTTCTACTCGTAGATGTTTTTGAACTTACAAGGTATCGGGTAGAAAAGTAGTATTCCAAAAATATTGAAAAATAAATGACATAGGGCAATCTATAATTACAATTGACAATTGAATATTAGTATATACCTATATAGATTAATTTTGATTAAATTGCTAATTTTGGAGAGATTAACCTGCATCGAAGGCCGAAATTTGTCACCTTGAACTGCCAGGCTCGCAATCATTGCAGTTGTTGTTGTACCTGAGATTTTTAATTTCTAAAATTATAATTTTGAGATTTTTTGGATGGAACATACCAATATTTGAGCCTAATGTCAGGGGATAGGCCCTTTCTATAGTTATAACACCAAGACCAACCAATGGAGTTAAGGCAGCTAAAATTAAAATATTTAAGATTTTTTGATAGTATGTAATAAGAATTAAAAGTTTGTTAAATTTTAAAATTACAAGTAAAAACCGATGAAGATTGGACCAAAAATGTGACGATGGCCCCTACAAAAATGGCAATGTATCCAGTAATCCAAGGCTTTTCAAAAAAAAAAATTGAGAAAATTCAGAAATATTTGTGTAAGAAAATTTTTTTCAAATGAGCTTACAACATAGGGAATGTTTGCATTGAGCGTCTTTTTGATTATTTTTGCAATATGACCTAAATAAATCGAAGTCATTTATACAGTGTTAATTTGAGGCCAATTATAATTATAATTAATTAGGTTTGTGTAACCTTTAAGAACAGAGTTGAGAATTTTGACTATGAGGATGAGGCAGGTGCAGAGGACAAAGAGTGAGGAAAAAAGGACGATGGCCCCAATCGCTGCATCGCTCAGTCCACTTCCAGCAAACAAAAATTTACCTACAAAATTTCTTAAAATTACAAAAAAATTGACTTTTTCTACAAGTTCTAAACTGACATGGCCCTTCATCGCAGTTCTCCTTGACAAGTGACGAATTTTGCTTGTCTAAACACCCAACCTTGTCAGGAGTGGCCCAACACTCGAGAACTTTTTTGTCCAGCTAAAAATAGAAAATAAGATAGAAAATCGAAATCGAAAGGACCAAGGGTCAAAAGAGTACCTGGACGATATTTTTCACAAATGGTTTTGTAATTTTCCCCAAAATTTCGATTTCACCACCAGTGGAATTTGATGGGGAAACACCTTCCATGATCGCATCAGTCAGCTTGAATAATACTCCTGGAAATTTCAAAAATATTTCAGAAAATTCCAGAAAATTTCTAGAAAAGGTTCCAAAAGAAAATCTTTGAATTTTTAGAAAATTTGTGTAATTTAGTACCAGTTATGATTTCGATAGTGAGTAGAACAATTACAGAAAGCCAGTTGAACATGTCATGAACTTGAAAATATTAATTTTTTTTAAATATCTCATTCATATTATACCTAAGTAAGTTATAATAATTTAAAAAATTTACCAGTTGCTCCTGCAAAAGCCCTTCGAAATTGAGCCCGATCTCCTGCCTGGGTCAAACTGACCAGAGTTGAGGTCACACTTGTCCCAATATTCGCTAAATATTACAAAAATTACTCGAAATTATGTATTCGAATACTCATTTATCAGTAGGGTACAATCACAATTAAATATTGAAAAAGCAGATCTTGAGGATGGTTCATTTACTTTTGCTTGTTTTAAAATGATAAAAAATAACTTTTTATTTACCTCCAAATATAATGGGTATAGCGTTTGATACATCGATAACTGAAATTGAAAATTTAGAAAAAAAAATGGCAAAAAATTCTTGAGATTTATAAACTTACAACTGGCCGAGACCAAACTGACGATAATGGACGTACTGGTACTCGAAGACTGGACCAAAACTGTCGTTAAAACTCCTATAAAAATAATTTTAAACAAAATTTTTGGCTATTATTTGAAAAATTTTGATTAATTTGATATACCCATCATAAGTCCAACAATTGGATTCTTAATTATGTCTGATTGTCGAAATATTTCCCCAGTAGTTCGACCACCAACTAATCGAAAACTTTAAAAATTTGTAAAATTTTAGAAAATTTTAGAAAAAAATATATTTTGAGTAAACTAACCCAAGGGATAGAAGGTCAAGCGAGCAAACAAAAAAATAGAGTAGAGTTAAAAGGCCGACAAATTTTGCAATTCCAATAAAAATCCTGAAAATTTTTCCCTTGAAGTTGAGGGCTCCCCATGGGACAGTCCCTTGGTCCTCGGTCAAGTCCTGGATGGCCCAAACGTCATGGTCCTCTAAACTCACATCCGGGCCTTTTTTTACATCATTTATCTCGATCTGGTACTGAAATTTTTCAAAATAATTTGCAAAATTTTGAAAATCTAAAACTCCATTTTCATTATGTGTAAGATTAGAAGACAAAAAATTGTCGAAAAATATCAAAATTTTATGAAAAAAAAGACCAAAATTTCAAAAATTTTATGAAAAAGGCCAAAAATGTCCCAAATTTTTATGAAAAAAGGCCAAAAGTGTCCAAAATTTTATGAAAAAAGGCCAAAAGTGTCCAAAATTTTATGAAAATTTTGAAATTTTATACCTATAAAATGATAAAAAATACTTTCAAAAATAAAGTTTGACATTTGACCTTTTTGATTTGGATTTTTTTTACTTACCATTTCCATGATTGAGTCGAAAGATAATAAGAATCCTCAACTAGTTTTTGTTTTTATTTTTTGGGGTCAGTTGAAATTGAGAGTCAAAACTTGTCACTCGGAATTTGGAAAGTTTTTTTTACTTCAAAAATTCACACAAAAATTTGGCACAAAATCTTACATACATAAATTTATAATCTGAAATCTGTAATATAGATGTATAGATATGTACCTACCTAATTTATTCAAAACACTTGATCATAAAAGTATGAACCATTTATTGCAAAAATTTGCACAAAAAAATTTGCAATTTTATTTATATCACTAAAAGACATCAATCAATGAAAAAAACTTGTCCAAAAATTGTTTTTGTTTACAAAACTCTGATTTATAATTAACCTACAAGATAATTAAATTTTACCAAAAAAAATTGTCAAAAAAATCGATAAATGATCAATATATCAGTAAGATAGTAGGTACTATACTATAGATAGAAATACTCGTATAAGTAGGTAATTATTGAGACAAAACTGTGACAAAATCATAACAAATACATACAGAACAGAACAGAATAGAGATTAGATAGTCAAGAACAATAATATTGACAAATTGAGCAAAAAATGAGCAAATAAATTTGCACAAAATCTGATGATGGTAGATAATTGCCAAAATATTTTGGAAGCCTTCAAACGCGTTTATAGCATTTTAAAAAAGTATCTTTTTTTAATCACTTTATCTTTAAGTATCCTACTATAATTATAATTACACTTTTCTTGAGAACTCTTATGGAAAAACACAAAGTTATTAAGTTTAGATGATCATTATATCAGTATAAGGTATCTGAGTATCTGTAGATTCAATATGTGTTAAAAATGATAATTTGCAAAATAAGTTTTGCAAAAAAAATTTATTTTGAAGATTTTATGAAGCTTGAAATTGTAGTATAGTTATTAGTTTATTGATGGTCCTTTCAGTCTCAGTCAGTCAGTCAGAATTGACATAAAATTACAATGAAAATTTAAATTGCAAATCTCGTACTATAATCACAATACTGTCTGTACTCTCTATATTATATTATAGATCTGTCTATTAAATTACCTATATTTTTTTTTACCTGACTCTGTGTTTTTTTTACGATATACAATACAGGTGTACCTCACATTATTTTATTTCAAATTTATTGCAGGTATATATTGGTAGGTATACTTATACATATTATATGAGATCATCTTATATAGAATTAGAGTAATAGTATATGTATTGTTAAGTTAGTTATACATAGGTAGGTAAATAAAAAAGCAAGTACAAAGGCATGTACTGAAAGCCTATTAATAAATATCATACAGAATAATCACCAAAATTTGCAATCTGTCTGTCTCTGTATTTATATGTCTCTGATATTTGCAACTTGCATAAGGATGCGATAGATAGACACTGTACAAGGTACAATTAAATTATCTAAAATGAATTTTTTAACATAAATTGTTACATTTTATTAAATTATCCTACTATTCTAGGACAAAATCCTACCTCCCAAAATCCTACCAAACCAAAATCCTACCGAACCAAAATACTACCTCCCAAAATCCTACCGACCGAAATCCTACCTAAACCAAATCCAAAATTTTGTCAAAATTCTCAACTTATAAGATTTTTAATATGCAATTTTTGACAAAAGTCAAAATTTTTGA
>JAQIXA010000270.1:0-51334 GCA_034699045.1 Nanhermannia cf. coronata Gr-Ori-00579 | reverse complement strand
ATATGTGTGTAGTTTGTGGCTTAATCTCATTCCTTTTGCCATTTGAATTTGGATTAGGTTTCAAATTTCAATTTCAATATCCTCAACTTCTCAACTGATATTTCTATATCTGATAGATATATGATACTTTACAATGGGGAAAAAGGCAGAATATGAGTAACTAGATACTATAGATTACATTAAATAATGACATTTGCCAAAAATGTCAAATCTAAAATTGAATATTGCCAATTGATCTATTTCAGAGATTTGAATTTGATCTTTTTAAACCAAAAATAGCTCTAAGGCATTTCTCATGTTTAGGCACTTTGAACAAAAAATTTTAAATTTGAATCTCCAGTCAATAGGTAATTGATTTGCTTGTACCAAATAAGTAGCATATAATAATTCATTTACGGATATTCCTGTAAAGATCAAAATCAAGATCTCGACAATTTCAATCTTTGCAAAATTTTGTCATATTACGAAATTCTTCTTTTTTGACATATCTAAGTACCTGGCTAGATTTAATAGAATACTCGTAGAATGTCCTAAAATTGAGACAAATTGATAATTTTCATGGTTTTTTTGACGCTTGACCAAGTGGTACAATATCATTGACTGTATTCTATACAAGAGATTCGAATATCTGTAATCAGGTTAGATTTTTCACCAAAATAGTAAAAAAAAAGAGATGGGACAGAGAAACCGAGGCTGAAATCAAATCAAAGAAAGGTCATGAGATCAGTATCGTATAGATCAGGTAGGTTGGTATTAATCCCAACCAGCAGCAGGGGAATCAAATAAACCCAACAAACCGAAAATCTAATTCACATTTCAAACTAAAACCACATAATCGAAATTACAATTCGATTACCCTTGTCTAATACTAGTAGGTACTGGTACCCATATAGATACCTACATATTATGTAGGAGTATTTGCCAAAATACTTGTAGAAAATAAAGAAAAAAAAAACACTGGGAGTAGGTCTACTGGTTATATGATGCTTTTATTTAACCTTTTATTTTATACAATTCTCGTTTCCTCCTTCAACTTTTTACAACCTCAAGTAATTAACTTTACTTATCAAGATACCTAATACTTATATGCCTTATTAATATAAAGATACCTATGTAATATAAGTTAATGGTAAAGAAGTACGATTTCTCAAAAAGTCCCAAAACCATCAAAATATCTTCAAAATGTGCCGATAAATGCTTTGGACCCTAAAACCAAAGTATCCTAACTATAGTAGTAAAAAATTCAAAAATTTTGATCGAATTACTTGATCAAAATCTACACCTTATTATCTTAAAATAACCCAAATATCTAAATTAAAAAGATACTTTCTTAGAACTTTTCGAAGCTTTTTTATAATTATTGATAACTTATAGTAAGAAATGTGACTTTTATAATATAATAATAATTATACTACAGGTAGGTAGGTAAAATTACAAAGACTAAATCTTAAGATTAAATTAACTTTAGGAGATCCAGGATATCAAATTCGGATAGTAAATAAAGTAGATAAGCAAAGATAATTTTCGTCACTTTCTCGAGAGCTGAGAAAAATAATTAATATTTTAACGATTTATGATAGTCAACCTTCACGTTCACGATATTAAAATTTGAAATTCTCGTTTAAATATAAGTACCTACCTATGTAGTCCAAATAAACAATACCTATGGTTGTAGGTACTATAACTCATGATATAAAATTTTATTTAGTTTCCCTACTCAACTCTACTCATATCCTAAGCTATAAAATTGTCTATAATTCTTTCAAAAGTTCATATTTTATTTATCCTGTAGCCAAAAACTACTTGCATACCCGTAGTAGTACCTATACCTACCTATATAAACACTTCTCATACTCAACAAATATTTCATATTTAAATAGACCTACAGTACTACATAGTAGTAGTATCAATAAAGTTTTCAAAATTTTCAAAAACTAAAATAAATAGCCCGAAACTAATTGTAGTAGTGTACCAAATCGATGAAATATTTTTCTAAAAATAATTAAAAGTCTATTTATACCAGTAAGATTTTGAAGATTTTATAGGCTAGAAACTTTGCATATTAAAATGCAAAAAATGTTTAAATTCGCAAATAATAGTTAGGGTATGGTAATGGTACTATGTAATATGATTATTTGCAAATTTTTGCATTCTCATTCTCATGCACTTTCTTATTGATACATTTAGAATCTAAAAGTAAACTTTTCTCAAGACAACATCTGCCGTTCGTTACATTACAAGTAGTGTACTATAGAAGTATTAGAACAATCTCAAAAACTTTATTTTCCATTTATTTCTAATTTATCTCAAGATTTTGCTACTCTACCCATACCCTACATAAATATACAGTAGACTGTAGACCTACAGCAAAAAGGCCTTGCACTGCCACTTACACTTGATATATTGCCAAAAATGAGACGAGATTTCAAGTGTAAAAGTAAATACAAGACAAGAAAGAAGGAGTCAAAAAACTTTTAAAATTAGTTGAAATAAAGAAATATAACTAATAATTAATCAAATACAAAAGCAAGAGAAAGAGAAAGTTCAAGTGAGCTTGAGCCATAGTCAAATTATCCAACCATTAAAAAAACAATAAAATCTGAGTATAAAAAACATTTTTCAAAAAATTCGCAAAATTTGCAAAAAGTTCTCATAATACATACTATGATTTATTATACATAGAAGAATAGCTTAAAACTAATTTGGCTCAAAATAAATTTTTAAAAAAATTCTCAAAATTTCTCAAAAAATTCGAACTTATACGCCTCAAAATAGTTTCAGAATAGCAGAAAAAGTTAGACATTATTACCATATCTTTCAAACATCAATTTAGATATCTGGAATCTTATAAGCATTAGATAGTACCTATCCCTGAAGGTCAAATCAGATCATTCAAAACTTCAAAACTAAATAAACAAAATCAGGATACTCCGTATCTATTATCTATACTAGTAAAAAACAATAGTTTATAAAGTACGTATAGATTGTATAATATAGAGTCTAAAAAATTTATTTCTTCAATCTTCATAAATAAAATCTACCTAGCTAAAAAAGTAGATAGGCACTTTATTCTAGATTACCTAAGGGAATGTTTTTAAACCTTTTTTTCAAAACTTTTACATATACTACTAAAGTATAGTACATACGAGGTACTATACTCATATATTTACAGCCAAGTAAATAACTTATTTATGACAACTCAAACTGTCTACTGTCTATCTAGAGCTAAATAACCTGGGAAAAAACAAACTTTACACGACTCACCTAAAAGGTCATGTCAATTTACTGTCATTCAATCTCAAATAATCATTTATTTACACCTAACTAAACTTCATATATTACTTAATACAATTTGGCGGAGAAAATTAAAATTCAATACAGAATTTCCTATGAATTTTGCCCAAAAATGTCTACTGATTTCATACAAAAAAAAGCGTAAACTTTTTACCATAATCTATTTTTCAAATCTGTCAATTCTTCTTTTTTTCAAAAAAAAAATCATACAAAATCACGTAGTCTCAAAAAAAGTTTTGAACATTTCATGCACATCCTACTATCCTACTACTGAATAGATAGTACTACATAACCCAACTTGTTTATCAAAAAAAGTTTAAAAAAAAAAAACTTTTCAAAAAATACCTTTGAAATACCTACAGTAGTCTATATGCAGGCAGTATTTGCAATTTCGTTCTAGAAAAATTGAACGTGATCTAAAGCAAATTTAATCAAACATTTCTCTCACCAAAAAAACTTTATTTTATCCTTACAGTGTTAGTAGGGAAGATGCTACTGCTATTGTATTGTGATATAGGGTTAGAAAAACTTTACAAAATAGTTTTTCAAACTCAAACAGTTAGACAAGCATGGATTAGGGCAATTAAAATTAATTAACCCGTTTAAACCTACAATTATTCAACTCTCAGATTCTCAGATATCAGGTTACAAAACTAATTCAATTAACTTGCAAGTACCTACTTATGAAAGGGGACATTTGCTAGTTTTTATTTTTCGAGAAAAGTAGCCTTATATGCAGAGTATCTAATATCGTCAAAATCAAGTTGACCTAGAGGTCTGAATTTGAGCAGTTAGACTATCTAGATGACCTAGTATTAGATAACCTTTGAAAATTTTAAAATTTTAAAAACTGAGATGAACCCCTTTTCTCGATTTCTATCCTGCTAAATTAAAAAGTTAGCTAATCAAAAAACTAATCTCTCAAACTTTTTGAGACTTGAATCTTTTGTGAATTTTATACAATACCTTGACTAGATATTTACAGATATCTCAAGGACTTTTGAATTGCACCCTATTATCGAGTTTTCAACCATTTAGAAAAATGCATCACCTTCAGTCTTCGACCTTAAACTGGAAAACTATGAAATAAGTAAAATACTGCAAGTATCTTTAAATAAACTGTAAAAAAACCTTCTTATCTTGTGTGACTTGTCTTCGTTTCGATTTCTTTTGACTTTTCTCGAGTTTTCCAAGAACTTTCTTAAAAAAGATCAAGGAGAAAGTCCCATCTAAATCCTCGTAATATACTTATGAATCGATACAAATTTAAATCCCACACCACCGTGGTTACCATCAAAATAATGGATTGAATAGAGAAAATACTATCAGCTTTCAATAGCAGCAGCAGGGACTTGGAAAAAAACCCAAGTACCTAAGTAAAATAGGATAAGGCTTATGTAACTTATGTAACTTATGTACCAGTAGGATAGTATAAAAATACTTATACTAGCTCAGGATCAGCTCATCATCTCTTATTATTTCAACCTCAAACTCAAGATTCATGTCTCAAAAAAACTCAAGTCTTTTTTACTATATCGCTCCAAGTATAAGATTTCAAAATTTATTCAGGCAGTGCAATGTAATGTGTGTATTTAATCCGCTTTTTTGCTTTAACAACACCTAATGGTACACCTATATCTCATAAACTTATCGCTTTTTAGGCACCTGCTTCAGTTAGATACATCTAAAAAGGCTGTAATAAACTCTTACATCGAAAATTTCCTTTCAAAAAGGCGTAGTTGTGCCCAAAATGAACAAATTTTTCCCCCAAGTCTACAGAGAATTCTACAAAAAAGCAAAAAAATTTCTCATTCATGAATCATTTTAGAGGAATTTATTTAGCAAAATTTTAATAATTTTTGTAGTTTTCTGGAGTTATTGACAAATATAGGTACATGTCACTCACACGGTACCCTACTTATACTGGTACTGGTAACTAATCACAAATCTTGTATTTTTGAGAGATTTTGCAAGTTGATTGAATGACAATAAACCTCCCGGCATAACGACGCTTTCAAGATTCGAAAAACATAAATTGTATCTAATATCAATGTATTTTTCCTCATCATTCCATTTCATTAATTCCTTTTCAAAAACTCATCTCAAAACTTTCAACTCGGATTATTTCTAAAGAATTTCATATTTTTAATAGAAATATAGCAATATTATCTACTATGTACGAACATCAGTTTCAATATCTATCTGCGTTCTTTTAAATAAAAATATGATATTAATTCTGAACCAATACTTCTATTAGCTATTACTTAACATTAGCCTTCACAGATTTCCAAGTTCCAAGTACATGATACTATCATAGTACTAGTATAGTACCCTACCTTATGCTTTTAATGCTTTCAAAATGATCTTTCATAAAATTTTAAGATTTTTTAATATCAAAATATAAGAGTATATATAGTACCTACATAGTAATATAGTAAAAGGTAGGCAGATATTTTTATAAAAAATATAAAAAAACTAAAAACTTTCCGATTAGATAAGGAAATCCTACAAGGTAAGGGACCTACTATATGTAACTATTTGAGTTTCAAGGCACATAAAAATGTCCTTCGATTTTCGATTCTAGCCTCTAGTTAGGTAAGGTATTGCTAATGCAGTTTCAAGTCTTAAAAACTAAAGTTTTCCAGCAAATACTGTAATTATTAACTCGCACTCATTAATAGTTAGCAAAGTAAATAATACGGTAATTGTACCCTAATCAGCTAAATTTACATATGTAAATTTACATATATAGGTACAGTTTAAAAATATTCAGCTCTGAAATTAGTGCCAATTTTAGTAAAAATACTTATAGGTCTGGGTCCTAATGTTTAATTTTAGCTTGACCCAGGGCCTACCTAGGTCAGAATTAGAATTCAGGAGAATTTAAAGAAAGATTAGCTTTAGAAATCTACAGATGTTACTTATAGTGTAGTAGATAGTTGACCTAGATGTCTGAAATTTTCTCGATCTATAGTCAGATCATATTTATTTATTTACAGAAAATTGAAACTGGATAATTCGAGCTTTCATGAACGATCAGAGGATTTTATTTATTGGTTCAGGTGATCGATATGGTTTTCTCCCACACTTGGAAAACATTACTCAAGTTCTCCATATCCTATTACTTATCCTAGGTATAGGTAGGGTACTACAACTCTAGTAAGTAAATGAGATTTCAGAATTAGCCAATTATTATTCCAAGTTATCGAAACTTGTCCAATTTAAATTTGCAATTTGGCAATTATCTCAATACTTGTACGAGTATATTATAAGTATATTTTAGCCTACAATTCCTAAAATTAAGCTCAAATTACATATGAAAACCCATCAAATCATTAACATTTTCTCAATCTTAAAACTCAAGTCTTAAATTACTACTATTCTAGCATTACTGCCGTAATTATTTTACGAGATATATTTATAGGTAAAAGCATTTCTTGGAAATATTTACAAGTTACTCAAACTCAAGAAAGTATTTACATAATAAACATGCAATTATTTTGAAGTACCCTATAACCTATATACTATCTATCCTACTTAAAAAAAAGTAAATATCCTAACTGCTATGTAGTAAGTCCTATCCCAAACTTTGAAAAAATATATTTACTTTTAAAGGTAAATAGTATATCTACTTTTTACTACCTACTTAGGAAGGCACTGCATTTTCTCAGAAACTAAAAAAAACCTAAAAAATAAAAACAAAAGAGTTAAATTACCTTAAGAAGAAAGGTCATTTATTTTACTGTCTCATTTCACAATTTAACTTTCATGGTGTATCCATTTCTCTACTTTTTTATTCTATCCCCTTTGGTCTTATTCATGGTATTTGAATTCATATGAACTCTTATGAACTTATGTAGGTTAGGTGCTTAATACTTAACTAGGTAGATATATTTGTTTGAAAAGAAAATTTACTCTAACCCTAAAATTTAAAATAAAAATACCATAACCATCAGAAAAAGCTCACATTTTTCTGATACTTTTGTAAACTTACTTTTTAGTCTATAAAATATGCTGAAATTTCTACAAGAATCTCCAAAACCTACCTATTATTTGCCATATATATTTCAAGATTTGATGAAATTTACATTTGACAAAGTTTCTAAAACTGAAATGAATAGACCTAGTAAGCGAGCAAAAATGCTGTATTAGACAAAAAAATACTATTTTTTTCCATTTCCAGCACTTTTTATACTTCTTCTTGTTCACTTTTTTGAGAACTATTGTTTCCTGTTTTATCCCTAGACTTGGATATGACCCAACTAAAATTTCCTGTTTAAAATTCTGTCCAACTCTGTTTGGCCTTAAATTTTATATTTTATACGACTTTTCCTATTCTTCTTCTAAATTGAATTCAAAACTAAATGAATATTATTCTGTATTTTCATCAAGTTTCTTGGATGACATAACCATTCAAGAAATTTCACACTTGACTCAAATGACTATCCATCTAAAACTACTATTTTCCAATTTATCTCAAGCTCCACGAGAAATAATAATACAAGTATTACATATAATAGGAATCCTTTAAAAGTACTTGAAACAATTTGAAACAATTTGACTCTAATGAAAAACCATAAGAAATATCTTTATTTCTTCTTGACAATGTTTAAAGTTTAGATTAAAACAAGACAATATTGTAAAACTAAAAAAGTTCAAAAAACCGAAGGTTATCTCAATTCATTTCGAAACCTGTGAAGATAATTTGGCACTGGCCTAAACTGTTATTACTCTCGAGATTTCAATCTAAATTCTTACACATTTTTTAGACCTCGAATCGAATCTACTTTGGTCGAGATTAAACATTTAATGTCATGTACTCGCACTTAACATAAGAAAAATCGTTCTTAAAACTCGCTTCTAAATGTCTCTTTTAAAACTATTACTTATCTAAAATTACAAATACTACTGTATAATGTATAATACTCGTAAAAGCAATAATAAAAAAAACTCAAGGTAGATAGGTACATGTAATTGAAAACAGAATCAATAAAACAATAGTCTTTTTTTATTAAATTCGATTAAAGGGGTGAATATTAAAAATCTTGTGTGCTAGTGAGAATCATATAAAATCATATAAAATTTATAAAAAAAGCACTCAATAAAATTCTTAATTATCATTTTACTTTAGGTTTAGGTGACTTTAATTAATTATTAATAATTGAAAAAATGTTTACGTTTATGAATATAATATTAGGTAATTAAATTTACTTCGAGTAGGTATACCATTTGCAATATAGTATAGTAAATCGATAACAAAAGCATAAAAACATGCTATTTAATATTTAACATTTGCTTACCCTATCAGTTTCTAAACCACTGTTAGCTGATCCAAAAGAATTTTCAGATACACGGTCAAAACATTCATCTGCTAATCCAATGTCGTCCATATCCCTATTGTGTAGGTAATAAATAATTAGTTTATTCAAATTACGATTTTTTCTTTCAAAATTAACAAACCTGCTTGATCTATGACTTCCAGATTCTGATTTAGACGGACTTCTAGGTGCATTTATTCTTAAGGCAGAATTGAAATATGTTTCCTGTATAACTTCACGTAATTTCTTCACCCAGATCTTTTTCTGGCTAGGACTCGAAGCCTGTAAATTGTAAATAAATGATATAATTAGTGAAATTGAATAAATACATTGCATCTATATATGTATTATGTATTTTAACTAATCAATACCTTAATCACAATTTTATAGTCAGAGATAGGCGACCTTCCTGTCCAAACCGCGAACTTACACTCGTCTCCTTCAATATATTCCGTAACACCAAGTTCAGATGTCTAGATTTTAGAAAAATGAAAGTTTATCAGTAAAATTATCATACAACAGAGTTCAAAGACAATAACATAATAAAATTTGAATTTAGATTAGATTCATAATCATAATCATCTTAAAACAATCAAATTACAAACTCGTTTCTTTACGTATTAAATTCAATTTCAAATCTTATTATATTTCTTTTAAGAACTTTAAAAATAATTCAATAATCTTAGGTTGTAAACATACCAGTAATTTGATTTTAAATATATATTTTGCTTTTCCATTTGAATCTTTAATATTTTTAGCTAAATAAAAAAAATAGATTAGTATTTGAATAATTTGAGATACTATAATTTAATAGTCTTACCAAATAACAGGTATAATTCAAAGAGAAAAACGTGACGCTCACGAGCTTTTCTTATTAATTGTTTAGGGTCCCAGATTTGAAAAGAGTCCTGTAAAACTACTTCACCTAATTTGTCGCCTGAAATTAAACAATTATAAAAATCAAATCATGTCAGATATCATATCTATATCTATAATTTCGAAATCTGAGACAGGTTAGATTAGTCGTTTTTTTTGAAATTATAGATTATGGATTGGAATTGGAATCAAATTAAATAAATCACAGATAACTAGTTAACTACCTGGAATATCACAGCCTTCTAATAAACTTTTGTGCATTTCATCATTTGCTTTTTTTGGTACGTTAAGCATGACTTCTAATCCATCTTTAATCTCTCCTTGACCTTCGTCACAACATGATTGCAAATCTTTTAGCAATAACTGATATTTGGTTATCCTTTGAACAGGTTTTATAAGATAAGCAGGTATCGGATGCTCAATATTTTTATCTTTTTGTAGTATGTCGAAAAAATTTCCTGCATGTTGTACCTATAAGCAAATTAGAATTTAAATATAAATTGTTATTTATTTCATTTTCAGATCTTACCAGTGTATTATTCGATTCTGGCTTATTCTTACAATATTCTACATACATATCAAATTTATGTGCCTGGAAAAGAAACAAATAATAACATAGTATGATATAAATTACAATCAAAACAAACTATTAATTTTAAATTTTAATCTGTATACGTAAGTAACAACGTAAGTATCTTACGTAAGTAACAAAACAATGGCCAATGTCTTCTGGCATTGCTGATTCATATTTCTCCAATTCTCTAATGAATATATTATAATGGAAGTCGTAAATTTCTTCAATATTCCCAAATATTATTTTCTCTTTCCCACGAATCCCAATTGGTAATTGACTTGAGTTCGATTTCATTGGAATCAAATAGTTTTCGATACAAACTTGCAAATCCTTTACATAAGACCCTAAAAAACAATAAAAAATCAATTAAGGCTCACATATAATTCATAACATATAAATTCACTTAAACTTACTTTCAGTGTTTAAAAGCTCGCTCATAATAAATCTAAAAACACAAATCATAATCAATTTCAAAATTGTTTAGATAGTTAACTATAATTTTTATCTTGTTTTTGTCTTACTCTAATCTACGTCGCTTTTTAATCTGCTCCTCTGTAAAAATACAACAAAAATTAAAAAAAATTATAAAAAATAATACTAAAAATTGACTTATTTCATACCAGTGAGATCCTTTAGTCCCTTTCTTTCAGCTGCATTCACTTTAGCTTCTAAACTAGAATCAGAATTTCGATCGTAAGAGTCCTTTTCACTTTCTTTTATTTCAAGTTCTAATCCCAATGTTTGCTCCAATTTGATCCTAAAAATACAAAAAAAAATAAATCAAATTAGCTTTTTATTTAGCTTTTTAATCTTTAATATAACGTCATATATTTCTCACATTTTATCGAAAAACGAAAAAACTGCTCAAAACACCCTAATATAAAAAAATAATGCCACCCTATTGCCTATTACCTTATCTCACCGCACATTAAAGTCACTCAACCATTAATTAGTGAATATGTGTCAATAGTCCTTTTACATTTAATATCAATAGTCTAACTCTACTTCTAGTGTAATTAAAGATAAAAGGTTTCATATACCTAAGTATATATTCTGAATTCTACTTGTAATAGTTTTTTAGGTAACTCAACTGGAAATCTAGGTTTTGCATTATTTCATGCTCATGCTACCTTACAGAGCCTAATGTTCTAAAAGTACAGTACTAGGTATAGGTACATTTAAGTATAGGTTATACAGAGACTTTATTAATTAGGTAAAAGTAAGTATTTTATTTCTTTCTTTCTTTCTCCAAAAAACCGCATTGCTCGCTTGTGTAAAACATGTTGTTACTTTTACTACAAGGTTTTGCCAATTCTAAAAAATTCTTATACAATTACTACTATATTACCAGTACTACTACTAGTGACTAGTACTAATATATATGACTGTACTGCAGTTCTTTTCTTATATTTATAATCTCAAAATCTCAAGTAACATCGTGGGGGTATTATTAGCTCGCAATCATTGAAAAATGCAAAAAAAAGTATTCGTAATCTAATTTGAATATATTGCTAAATGGCCCCTAAAGGCAAATTTTTCTGAAATTTTGACTAAAATGCATTTGCTTTAATGTGCATAATACATAACAATGCATTTCTTATGAGAGTACTAAAGCCTTTAAAACATATACCTAGATAATCTAACTATGGTAGAAACATAATATAATGTCCTAGTCATATTCTTATCTTGAGATTTAAGAAATCTTGTCTAAAAATGCAAAAACCATTATTTTAAAAGAATTGAACTAGTTTTTATCGACCGATATTTTACTGGTTTTTTAAGCGAAATTCCGCCTTTTTACGATGGTAATAATGGGACTTGTTCTGGGTACAACTACTATAACAGTTAACATATAAATAATGGAGAAATCTTCAACTTAGTTTTGAGCTAAAATACCGGCATCATAGCCAAGTTTTGACAACAACTTGAAAATACGAGCATCACTATTTGAGGTAAAGGGAAAAGTCTGTACTTGATAGAAAGTAGCAGGGAAAACAGTAAATCCTCAAACTTGAAATCTTGATGTTTTATTTTATAACTAACTATAACCACGTATATGTATAACTATGTATACGTATTATAGCACAGAAACATGTGGGCAAAACCAGGAATTTGACCATCATAAAAGACTCTATACAGCTATTACCTAGTATGGCAAAATATTAAACACAAGTAGGAGGTCTAGGAAAATGGAAATAGGTTTTATAGCTTTACTTTGTTAATCGATTCCATATTCCATAATATACCTTATCAATCATTTTATCAAAGCTTCCGAAATAAGTTCTTTATTTTGTATAAACAAATCCCAATCAATGCACTTTTCCTTAATCCTCTCAACCTATCTTAATAGTGCCTAGGACCTATACCTAATATTACTTTATAATAATACGGGTGGATATTACTGGATATAACTGTAGTATACAGTAATCTATACTGAATTTCTTCAAAATATATGCTAAATCAATTTTCTAAATAAATATACAACATGAACTCTGAACTCCGAACAAAGCAAACAAACAACTTTCCCAAAAATCTATTAAATTTTCCTTTTTGATAAATTTTTGACAAACTCAGTCAAGTGACTTTTCAAGTTACACTAAACTACTGTACTAGAAGTATAATAATACTTCTATAATATGCTGAGAAGAATTGTAAATTTTAAAATCATTGATTTCTGAACTAGGATTTTATGACCAACTTATCCCCTTGCTTTCTAGTTGTAGATTAAAATAGAAATACCTACTTATATATTCTCAACCTGAACAAAAAAAGCACATTTTTTACTTACCGATAAGCATCCATACGAGAATTGAACTCTTTAAATCTCTGGTCTACAGTCGAAACCCATTTCTTGATATCATTTGCATGTAAATGTCCTTTTTCCACGAGAGAATCCGCCAGTCCTATTAATAATTTCACACGTTCTCTAGTTTCCTGTAAAGTAAAATCACAAAACTCCAATTAAAAATAGTTCGAAAAGACCATTATTTGTATTTGCATTGTATGTTTTTCATTATCAAAACAGCAAAGGCTCGCTTTAATGACTTTTAGATACTTGTAGAGGTATAGTATTAGTACTTCTACTGCTAGTAGGTACAAACAATTTTACTCAAACTACAGACACTAAAACCTACAGTATATGAACCAAATGCATAAAAACAACCTAATCAAAAATTAAAAATCAATACAAAGCTTATCCGTGTACTATAAGTATTGACAAGACATCTTACTTTGGCAGTGATTTTGAATTCATTGTGTTCAATCAGTAAAGCTTCAGTCTCCTCCAAATTTTTTCCCACGTGGGTATGAGTTGACAAATACAAATCACCCCTAAAAAAGTGTAAAAAAATCAAATCAATAAGTTATTTATACCTAAATAACCTCATAAAAATATACACAAAAGACTTACTTCAAATTGCAGAAATCAAGGGCTTGCTTAGCAGAACTAATGAGAAACAAAATAGAAAAAAAAATAATTAAAAACTTTTATAGAAAATGATTCAGAGGCTCCTCAAAAAATCCAATTTCATTTTTCTAGGAATCCTTAAAATGCACTGCTGGTATAAGTAATAGTAAATATTCTTCTCTGAATTGTAATTCGGTCTTTAGTATGTAAACAAATAGAAAGTCACTTAATATGAGACTTTCTGACATTCTCATGACTTAAGACTTTTATATGTTATCACAACAACTGAGCTGGAGAACTGGTTCTAATAACACTCGAATATTTTTCTACCAAAAAAAAACCAAAATGTTCTCGTACTACTAGTACTCTAGGCTCAAGATCAGTACCTACTATTATGTAGCTTGTTTGCTACTAGTGTATTCGGATTCGGCTTAACTTTCTCGGTCTTTTAACGATCCCTGGACTCAAAAAAGCCGCTTGATATGCGCGCAAACCACATTTACAAATCTATTTGTACACTAAAACCTCTCTATAATACATATGACATATTCAAATGATCTTGACTCAATCACTTTTAACTACTTTTAGTTTTTCAAAATCTAAATATTACACTATAAGTACTTAGGATTAGATAGTTTAGGTAGTTTTACAAATCCCTATTTAAGAATTCAGACAAGTCTGAAGAATTTAAAATATTTTTCGAATAGTTTTAGGCTTGAATTTTGGCACATTTAACAAGTTTATTATTGAAATTAATAGGTAATTTGATTATAGTAGAGTTCTATTATCTTAGATCCCTTATAGAGACACTAGATTCTATTTCTCCGCCAAAAAAGTCATAAAATTTGATCTTTGACCCGAATATCGCTCTTGAGTTACGAATCTACTTACAAACCTAGCTTCACTTTTCTACTTTCTCTTTGCTTTTTTCTTCTCTGACTCTGTCTCTAGTCTCTAGTAAGTACACAGAAATGAGAGAAATCCTTATAAACGTGTTTTCATTCCAAATTTTCAAAAAAGTGGAACAAAAGCAAGAGCACCATGTACCAGCTCAAAAGAGTTCAAAAATATTCCATATTTTCATGAATAAAGTACAAGTTAGATTTTGTACAGATTCTTCTTTGAAATATGACTCGAATAGTACAAGAACCAAATAGGTATAGGGTAGTATAGTATGTACTGGCTTTGAAAATTCAAACTGGGATCGAGACCGAGTTTTAAAAAGAATAAGTGTACTTATACATATAGTCTATGGACTAGTCGAAAAAAGAGAAATAAATTATGTTTAATCAGAATACATTTTCAGTCTATATTCTAAATTTTGTAGAATAAAACAAAAGTTTTGTCGATAACATTCTATTCTACATATACTACTACTACTAGTACATGTACATACACAAGTCAGTCAAATAACTTTCTCTATTGTAAAACTATATTCAAAATCAAGATCCTTTCCTTTAGGCTGAATTTCTACTACGATTCGGATAACAGTAGAGTCTATAAGTAAAGTACTCGGTATATAAAATTCCTTATTTGTAAAAGATCATCTAAAGTCTTTGAACTTGGCAATGTGAATGTGATGGAAAAAAATTTATATTTTTTCTGGATAAACTCGATAGTTTAGCAAAAAAAAAACTTTTACTTTTTGAGAGCTTACCATTCAAACAATACGTACTGCAGACATTGATCTAAATGCTTCTTTCTAGATGTCCAGTATTCCATGACTCTATTCTCCTGATGCATCAACTTATCCAGAATTGCTACAAATAAAAAAGAATACAAAAAATAAGTAAATATTTCCTATTCAAGTAGGACTAGTACTGACGAGTAAATACAAATAGTCGAATCTAAAGTAAAATCAAATTCCCAACTATTTCTCATCAATAAATAAATACAAAAATGTTCACAATAAAGTACAAAGAATGACATTAAACACTACTTCTACTAGAGCTTTCTCCGAAGTCCTGTGTCATTTTTTTTACTTGTAATTTTTCCTATACCTAGGTAGATAGATACTTTATACTTTAGAAAAGAAGAAAGAAATTATAATATCTAATATTTGTAGAGAGAAAAGGTCGACGTCTTATTTCCCTTCCAAAATCTTTTTTTAGAGTATTATTATTACATTAGTAGTTAGATATAGGAACTTTCTTTTTCGAAAAAGGGTTTTTATTATATTACTCAAACAAGTATAAAGCATCAATTTATTATAATTCATACTACTTCCTACATTTTACTCGAACAAAATACATTACATTTGTCATTATCCAACATTTTTCTATGCGAAAAAATTCACAAAAATGGAGCAGCAAAAAATCACAGTCTTAACCCTTAGGTTCGTTATTGAATTTGATTTAAAAGAAAAATAAAAATAAAATATTACTTCCCCATAAACTTGTACATACATACTATTACATAGGTATGTATTTTACCTTTTTACTAAAAAATAAACAAAAAAAAGTTGCTAGTTAAGTACCTTTAACTTTATTTTCGGGTCCCATAAAATTTGGCGAAGCCTCACTAAATCCGTTAGACGAGTACGAGAAAGATGTTCTTCGGCAAGTTTTGAGAAAATTTCGAGCTGTACCTCGAGCATGGGTACATGCTTTAAGAAAAGCCTCTTTTTGCTCTTGATGCTTATTAATCAGTTGACCCAATTGTAGTTTTTTATCACCTCCGTAATTTGCTGCTGTTAAACAATAGTCTTCATCTCTTTTGTACTCTCGTTCAAGACTATAGTTTAAAATAGTTTAAAAGTTTAAATTACATTCCTCAAGATATTATTAATATTCGTAGTAGTATTACTAGAGCTAGAGTTTAAGAAACTTTTCCAATCTTACCTGTCTAGTGCCAGTGTAACCTAAAATTAGGGAAAAAAAACCATTATTATACAAGAAAAAGATACTCGAGGTAAATTAAGATTTCATGGTACAATTATACCTTAATTCAATTAAGGATTTAAAATACCCAACTTAGCATATCATGGCGTGATTTGAGGTAAAATAAAAAAAATATCTTTGTACATACATAGGTATAATATAATACTTACATAGTGTTCTGTAAATGGCCTATAATGATGTGTTTTTCTCTGGTTTCTAATTCTTAACCCATTAAATATAATCCTGCTTTCAATCTATTATCTTCTACCTACCTATACCTATATCTTAAGTACAATTTCATAAATACTTTTAAACAAACAGAGAATTGTCTAAATATATAGGTACAGAGTAATTCGAACAAAAGGTAAGTAAATAAAGTAGGCAAGTATAATATATAAGCATTGTTAAGATTTGACCATTAACAAACAGATATCTCTTTAAAATTGTAAAACATACACTTTTCTTGTACTTTTATGGATTTGATTAACCAAATAATAATAGCAACAATATACCTAGATGCATTTCCTCTGGTCTAATTTGGTATAGTAAAAATTGAATTCAAAATAAAAAACCTTGATGCATTTTGGTTAAAGAATTGATGTCACTAACTCTCTTTTTTAACGGCAAACCTTCTAGGTAGTTTGGCTATTTTAATAGAGGGCAAGCTCACATTTTTATTGTACAAAGAATAATGACTATGACAGTAGAAATAAGTAAGTAAACTATGTAAATAACTGTTTCACATTTAAAATTATTTAAATATCAAAACTAATACCAAATAAAAGTATGCCACCCAGGATAGGCTTTGTTTAATAAATTGCTTCTACTTTTCTACATCTACAAGTATGTACTACTGACTACTAATGAAATTCTTAAAAATTGTTTAAACAATTTCATTAAAGCTTGTCTTTACCTGTTCAGTGGTTTTGAAAAACTGACAACCCGTAGTTAAAAGTTTATGCCTTTCCTCTGCTGAACTGATCAATTGACGCCAGCGTGAGTTAATATCTTCCAAAAAAATTAAATTATTTAAAAATAAATAAAAAATTTGGTCAAAAACTTCAATTTGAAAATTGGATTTGTATTTAGGGTACATTACCTTCAGATATTTTCTTGATCCCCTGTGAATCAAAATGATTCCCTTCGACTAATGCTTCAGCCTTTAAACTTACACTGACCTTAAAGTTGTGCGTTTTCTGTGGATCAAGAATAAAAAAATTGTCATTAAAAAGATATAGGCCAATAAAATCAACTACATACTTGTCCTATCTACAAGTTGTAGATATGATAGGACATTGAACAGCAGCGTCAAGTCAATTAATTGACTCATGAAACTAGATTTCTCCTATTTTACCCATATACTCTGTATACCTTAGGATAAGTAATCTAATTTACAGTTTGTAATTTACTCGAATTCTAGAGAAACTGTCCTAATGTGCTCTACCTAGTGTTTGTCAAATCTCTCCGAATATCCACATTCAGATACATTTTAGGTCAAAAGAGTAAAAAAATTTGAGCTTTAAAATCGACTCATTTTAAAATTTTAATTAGAGTTAGAAATTTCGAAGAAAAAATTTGAGAAAAATTGTAAATACCTACTCAAATATTTGAAATATTTGATAAAAAAGTTGATATTGATAAGTAGGGTAAAAAAGTTGAACTTTACTATTTATTATGAGTTTCAAATACATAACTATCTATTTTAATTTTCCTAAATGTTTACCTCTAATGCAAGCTGGAATTTCTCATGATCTTTCTTCATTTGTTCGGCTTCTAAATAGGGGAAGGAAGCCACAAAAATTAGACAAAATAAAACAAAATTCTCAAATAATATTGTAGCTTACCAATTAGCGAAGTCGGGAAAGTAAAACTAGTACTAGTCAACATGGTATCTCCGTTTTTAATCCAACTTATAACCTATATTTAAATGATCAAATTAAATGTTAATAATAAAAAGAATTTAATCACAAGTGTTTAACTTTAACTACTGTATTTAAGTATAAGTTATAAGCAAAAGCACAAGGTATTAAACTTAAACGATCACTCACACTTTCGACAACGACTGGATTACTAAAAAAGGGAAAATTTTATTTACCAACTAGGTTCTTACTACCTGCTGTCTTTCGTGTAAAACTCATATAAATCCCTCAAATAACCATTATAAATATACTTTTGTTTAATTTATATCCTTTACTTCAAATCCTTTAACTTTTAACTACCATATCACTACTGTCTCAAATCTCCCATCAACTTTAAAATGATGGATTAAATTGTTGAAACTTTTCAACCGAATGCCTTAAAACAAGTGTAGCTTCTTAAAAACTTAACTTATCTCCTCTAATCTACGGATACATAACTTTTAGCTTCTCAATTTATTAATGATAAAATGATAATAGTTTTTCTTGTAGTAATAAATTCCCTTATAAACTTTAACTTCAAATTAAGTTAAGGATCTGATGAAAAGGAAACTGCTCCTTAAAAAGATGAAAGTTTCATCTTCATACTACATACTTTGTAGTATAAGTATAACTTCTCATTTGATATTTTATCCCCTAAACTATTTCAGATTTGATTTATTCATCTATCTTCACACAGTTATAAGTACCTTATACTAGCGTATAGTCTTATACTAGTGTACCAACATCAACAACAATATTTCAAAAAAATTTCATTGCAAAAAACATGATAACACATTTAGATATTTTCTAATTTATTGAAAATAGTCTTCACTTACTACTAGTAGGTATAGTATAAGAAAGTTTTTGCGGTTTCAAACTCAAACTGGCTGGTAATTTATCGTTTCTTAAATCTCCATACTAAATTCCATATCTTTTCATGCATCAGAAAAACCACAAAACTACTAGATTATTACACCAATAATGGCTATAATGTATGCATCTACAAGAAATATGTACACTGATTTGAGATTTGAGGTCTTTTAAATATTTATCGTATTATTATAATGATGCTAATGGTAAACTTCAGCAGTATCTTTGGGCAATTATGCAACTCGAAAATTTTACTAGAGTAAAAAGTAAAATAGATCTATTTTAATAGAGGAAACACTTTTTTGTCAATGATTATTTATTGCACCATAATACTGATACTACTGCCTGTTATATACGAGTATACCAATATTTCACTTGAGTATTTTCTACTTTTATAAACATTGTTGTCGATCAGAAGTACTAGATTGAAATGCACTTTAATGTAACAAACTCATCCCTAATAAATATAAATATAAGCTTTATTTCGTTTCGGTGTAGTAAACAAATCCCTTTTTACTTTGAATAATACTACTACTTATCAACATCATCTCATCTCTTTTATGCTTGTTTGATACATGAGAGCTTTGATTCATGATGAAATGTATAGGGAAAAAGATACCAAAGAAAAGATGATGATTTAAGGGCACAATTACACTGAAGAATTGAGCTTAGTTACATACATAGTTAGGCCTATACTGTAGTAGCATAGCAGTAAAGCACAAAGATACAGAATTGTCCTTTTAAAGCCCAAAAAGGGGAACCCCAAAATAAGTACTTCAACAATAATTTCATACAATTCAGAGATACAATTGCATGCAAACCCAGAAATCCACCCTCTCAACTCAAATTCATTATCAACTTATTCAACCCAAAAGATAGGTTTAGATTCTAGTGCTTCTCTGACTCTGCTGATTCCTGATGTAACTACGTGATTTGTAGTGAGAAAAGAGTCCATTTGATAATTTTAATCAGCAAAATACTTATCAGATCATACAGATTAAATTATTTGAATAGGCCTGCCAGAGATACTTTTAAGTCTCAATTTTTTCAAATTCATTTTACATTTTCTAATAGGGTACTATGTAATTAGTAATTACTTATGTTTAAATCCAAACTTTTTAAAAATTGAAATGGTCTCTTTTCTAACTCGGTTCTCTCTAATGCAATGCTATGTGAAAAAATATAAATGAATCTGTATTATTCCGAAACGAAAAAATAATCTCCCCTCAGAACAGAAACATTTCCTCGGTAGTAGAAACTCATAAATATACCACATACTGATACCAAAATAGTAATAGTATACAAAGTATGACAAGAGTCATTCACATGAAAAAAAGGGTCAGAAAGTATTTTTCGAGGATTTATCCAAAGAGTACATAAAATTATCCCATTTTTCTAATAAATTTTATACAAATAGAAAGAACATGCAGAAAAGAGGTAAGAACAAGAGCAAATAAAATTTAATTTAATACTACTAGTATAACTAGAAAAAGGATAATGACTACTAACTTGATTGGCTTCATTGTTCAATTGAACGAATTGAATTATATGTTGAAGCCTAGCTCTTCGTAGCTCTGCGAGTTCCTCGAAATCAATATCTTTTTCATGAATAAATTCTAATAGGACTTGAACTCGGGTTTGAGCACTTATCTGGTTACCTATAAAAATAATTATAAAAATTAACACATTCGTTAAATAGTTATATTCCATAATATGTATATACTAACCGGCCATTAAATTAATCCCAGAACGCTCAAGAATTTGATAGAGATCTTGACCCTTTTGTACAATTTGAAATACTGAGTTTTGTAATCTTGAAATATTTTCATTATGTAATCTTAATATCTGCTCATAATGGCCTAAAACTTCTTTGAGATCGATTGGTATTTCTTCAGTCTGCATTTTTTGAATCCAATGATCGAGTTCGGAGGTAATCTAAAAATAATTATATAAGAAGAAAAAACACATTAAAACACATCTTTATCACATCACTTGAAATATATACTACTGCTTTGATCCACTTTGATTTTTAAGCTAAAATATCAGGAAATAAAGTATTTAAAAATACTTGATTCACATTTTAATTTTAGCTTCTAATTCCAAACTCCCACATATTTATTTTTTGAGCCAAGTTCAGCCTTAGTTATGGGCCAATGGAAAAATGAACTTTTAAAATACTTGGGTACAAGTATCGAGTAACTTATTTTTTGACACATTATAAAGATTACTCAGGATTCTCGTACTCTCGGATTCTCGTAGAATATCCGAGTAAAATTTATATAATAGTAATAGTGTTTCATTCACTACAACACTTCAAGCACTTTAAAAGTACCTACATACTATATATTTTACTCATTTCATTACTCTAAGAATAACTTGAAAAAATTAATTGACATTTTGGTGAATATATTACCTCTAAAGATTCTCTCTCAAACATCCTCAATTGCAAACACAAGTCCAATTTAATTTTACGAGATTCCCATAATTCTTCTAATTCATTCCTTTGTCTCTCGAGGGTTCTCATGGCTTGTTCCAATGCTTCAAAAGAGCCGGTATTGTCAGTCTCCATACTTAAACCAGAATTTCTGAAAATAATACAAGTATCAATTCATTATTGCATCATGTTTGTTTATAAGAATATAATTTAATTAATCAAATCAAATCAAGTTATAGATTCTAGGCATGCTCTGAGACTTTATTAATATTCAAAACTTGTTCAATAAAAAACCAATTTCATGGATCATTAGTTCATTGAACAATGAAAACAATATGTAAATAATATAAGTAGGTACAATTTTAAAATCCCCAAGCTTTTCCAAAATCTAAATATTTTACCTAAAATCATGCCTAGCTTACTTTATAGTAACTAACAGAACATGCCTTAGTAAAATAGGTTCTATTTTTACCAATTATTTACAAAACTATAACAGAGTAGGTAATAATTGTGAAAAAATTTTAACCGACATTTTTGCAACTTAGAAAATCAGTAATAAAGACTATTCACATATTTTAACAAAAACTTTGTATTTTGTTTTAAAAATTGCTTAATATTTCTCGAATAAGAATATATTTTATATCAAAATTATCGTATAATATTTATTATAGTTTCAGTAGACCGAAATGTTTAATTGTAATACCTTAATTCTTGAAGTAAAATTTGACCTTCTCCAATAGAACTATGGTAGAATTGCAGAATCGTGTCCCGTTGCTCGATACATTCAGTAAGAGATCTTTGTGTACAGTCAAAGCTTTCTGGGACTTCATCTGTATTCAACTCCAGCTGAAATTTCTCCAACCAACTCGCAATCTATTTTCAAAAAAAAGAAAGAAACAAAATCAGGCAAAAAGTCAATAAATTTAAATTTTCTAGTTTAAATATGTTTGGGTGACCTGACTGCTTTCAATTAATTTATGAGCAAATCCTATTTTTAGTTTCAACTTATCCCAATCCCATCCTATCCTAGTCCTAGTCTATTCCTATCTTAAATGTTTCATACAAAAAGTAGAGTACGAGTAGATATATATTAGAATAAATTCAAAACATTCAACTATTTGACACTACAAGATCCCCACTACATGTTTAGCTTTTACAAGCATCATATTTCTTTCCTTCTCATTCTCTATTTGACAAATTCGAAAATTCCTTCTACAGATTTAAAATACTCTTTTTTCCGGTCAATGTTAAACCCCAAAACACCATAAAAATAAATATCTTCATTTGCCTTACATCTCTTGATCTTGAACTTATAAGTAAGTTTTGAATTTTAAACTCGTACATACTTGAATACAGTATAGTAACTTAACATGAGCCCTTTTAAGAGAAATACACTTTTTTACTCATTTATTTACTACATTTATTAGCTCGCATTCATAACAATTCAAAGAGTAAAGAGCAAAAGAACTAAATATTTAATAAAAAATGACAAGAAAAAACCTTGGCTATGAATGACCCAATAATCCTAAAATCCCTAATAAAAGTATATTTAGTTATAGATTATATGGACTAGATTAAAATCCTAGATTTTTTTAAAATCATTTTTTAAGACTGACTCTGACTATGAGAGTGAGCTTTCAAGAAAGACCTCAAGTGCAAAAATCATCTTTATTTGGAAATAATAAAGCGAAATGAACCATATGCTTCATTTTAAAAACTCCATAGATTACCCAGTATAAGATAGATAAATATCTTTGCACAGTTTAGTAGTAGGGTACTATCAGTACTAGTAGTAAAAAATTCTACATAACAAAATACAGGTGTTGTCAGACACCTAATCTTAAGTCAAAATAGGAAATAAAATTCCCTTTTGGGAAACCCAATTTCAACTGAATCTCTTCTGAGCTATATGGAAAAGGCATTTAAAATTTAAAATAAAATTTCTTTAACAATTTACTACCACATACATTCTACATACATTCTACATACTTAAGTGGACTTTTTTTTGAATTTGAACTTTTGAACCTGAACCTGTAATCCACAACAATAAAATAAAAATCATAATCACAACCATATAAAATATTCCTTATAGTATCAGTAATTTATAATTTCTCAAAACTTAATCTCTTTAAATATTTAATTCATCATTTATAAAATATCTACCAGTAGAATTCTCGTGGGTGGTAAATACAGAATACATTCATTTGCTTTCAAAATTCTAATCCTTCTATTCAAAAAAATTCAGATTTGTTTGCCTTTATGTCATTCATATCTTTCAAAATCTTAATTACATATTGATGTACTTTTTTTTTTGTAAGTGTAAGTACAAAATATTTCTACATTTCTATTTCAACTACTTATTATACGAAGTAATAGTTGAATAGAAATGTAGAAGGCATTACCACTTGCACTACCTAAATACTACTTGATTCAAAGTAAAATTTTGTAGATTCTAGATCAAAAAATGAGTTTCTGGTTCTGGTTTACTCAATTTAAATCAAACAAAGTATTTTTTCTAGTCAATGGAATTGAAATCACAAGACAAGTAGTGGTTAAATTTTCTACGACCATTCAATAGCATAATCGCTACTTCAAAATTTAGACAATCTCATTCGCATGTCCAAGTCCAAGTGATTATTTAGAATGATACTGTCGTAATTATCTTTCTATAGTAGGTTCAAATGACCTAATATTAAATTCTAAAATTTATCACATTTTCTTCTCTTTGCATTTTGATGTTAAAGTATCATCGAGCCAATGATATAGAACTTAAAAACTGGTAGATCTTATCAAAATAAACTCGCGTGTCTCGCCACTGTGTAGGCCGAGTTCCTATAAATCTCATTTAAATCCTTTCAACTTCAACTATCAATGAATTGATGGATTTTTTAAACCACAATTATGTTTGTACTACTGTCTATGTACCACTACTGGTACATTAAACAGGGCAGTGGTCTGGATTGTCCGACTTCTGAAACCATCAAAATATTAACTACTTTACATTGTATTTTTATTACAATCCTATATAGGTATTATATTAGAAGTAAGGGTAGATTAGAGATAGTTCAGAAATTTTTTTGAGAAATTTTTATCCCCTGTTTTCAAGTGAACCAGTTATTTTGCATCTACAGATATTCTAGAGATACTAATAAGACATTCTTAAACCAGATCAAAATCCCAACTACGAGTACTAATCCAAAAACAGGTAGATCAAATTTCAAAATATCCTCGAAATCTCCGAATTATCTCTTATCTACTCCTACTGTACAATAATAGTCAAAAATGTATTATTCAATTTCAAGTCTGCATAATACAAAGTAGGATTAGGTATTTTACTACTAACTTACTACCTGTAGTTAAGTAGTAGTATATAGCCAATTTAATATAAAATATAAAAAGTTAATTGAAGTGAATTCTACTTAACTCAAACTAGCCTTAGTCCTTAAAAGGACACCACATGCCATATAAGAAAAAACCATTTTTCCCTATGATCGAAACCAATTGTGATTTCTACAATTACACATGATATGATAGTTTCAAAAACAAACTATTCATCTGTATACTACTGATGTATTTTGTAATCTGTAGATTCAAAACAATGATACAATACACTACTCATGCAATACTTACAGAGTACAAAACAGTTACTTAAACTTACAATGATTTTTACACTAAATCCCAATTTCTAATTAATGAGCACATCTAGCATCTACAAAAACGAACATTTCCAATTTCAAAGTGCGAAGACTATCATTTGCCTTATAGATGAATAATTACTCTGAATTTACCTTTAAGGTAATTCAACTTTTTGTAAAAATCAAATGAAATTTCAGTGGTGTGCAGTAAGCCAGAATAGCTAGATTACAAGCAAGTAATAGTAAGATTACAATGGATTGTAACTAGGCTATGAGTATAATACACTTTTTTGAAATTATAAACCTCTAATTAACCAGAAGAGTGATTACAATTTCAAATTCAACACTTCAAAACCTTTCATATCAACGTCAGAATTTACCTAGGAGCTCTGAAAACCCTCTACTTTTCGGACAGAACAAAGCAATTTAAACACACTTAAGAGTGTAAATAATACTCGAAACCTACATATAACTAAATTCATTAATTTAATCTCTTAAAAAGGTCATCAAACATAAAATTACCACACCACATGAGTCTTTTTAAGCCTTTGAATTCAAAACTAACTCATTAATTCAAATTTCAAGCACAATCATAATTGTTAACATTAATTAAAATTATAAAATGTCTTTACTGTCAAAGTTTATGCCAAAAAAGAACCTAAACATTTTCTAAGATCTCTTTTTAAGATTTTATATAATCTCTAGATTGCTATACCTAAATCTATTAAAAAATTACAAGATTTTCAAAATTTTATGAAAAATTCTGTCAAATTCAGCTATAACTCTTAACTCTTACTCTTAGTTTTAGAAAAAGATATTCATAATTCTAAATTTAAGAAAAAATATCGTTTAGCCTATATGAACTAGCGATAGAAATAAATTCTATTGGTAATCGATATGTTTGAGTATAAACAAATCCCGTAAGATATCAATTTACAATTCAAAATATAATGGAAAATACCTACCATCATTATCATATAGAAAAATCAGAATCAGAAGCCATTAGTTAAGACAAACAAGGTATCTCAATCCATTATGATCTATCTATACTTATGCATACCTATTATGTATCTACAAGACCTTGTTATCCAAAATATCTTGTTTGAAAATTCTCTACAAAACTTCAACACATAATCATCAAATGCAAATGCACATATGCAAATATCCTAGTGAGTATCTACATATTTACTTTAAGCATACCTTCACATTCATACTCATACAACTTAATACTTCAAATTCCATTTAATTTTCAAATAAATTAACAAATCCTGTCCTCATCAAATCCCTTATTAGAACCCTCCATAAACTTTTAGATTTTCGATAAATTTAAATAAGCCTCAATGCAAAATATCATTAGAAAAAAATCTCAAAGAATTCAAAATTTCTAATCAGTAATCACAACTTTGAGGCGGGCCTGCCGGTTCAAATCGAATGAGCAGAGAAATCTTATTCTTATTCTTCCATTTGGTTCTTCGTAAAATGCTCCTCTGAATACTAAATACGAAAAAGTTATAATAAAATTCCTTATACAATCAGATAGGTAGACTGGTACTATGTATAAAAGCTCGATTTCAATTTACATATAAAAATCTCACATGACCTATAAAATACATTGCTAAAGACACTTCAAAAGGTGAATTTTACATGCTGAATACATACAGAACAATGACAGGATAAGTACAAAGTATCTAGTCAAGTAAATTTATAAATAAATGTCAAGTTCTTAACTCAAGAATTCAAATCTACTTATTGTCTCAGATATACATTCTAAATACTTACAAGACCTTTTCAAATTCCAAAATTGTACAGCAAAATTAGCCTATTCTTAATCAAATATCACTTAGAATTAGTAAACTTATTAAGTTTTTAATCCAATCGAAAATCAAAATATTATCTATCAAGTACTTAAATTACTATCTTTATTAGTAATCGAAGCTAATAAACCTCAAATATCCTTACACTTTAAGTATAAGTTTGAATAAATTTTAGGAACTTTATTTACAAGTTCTTGTACATTTCCTCAGTCTCAAGTCTCAAGAAGATAAGCATAAGATACTTGGTTTAATAGTTTCAATATCAAATGAAGTATGAATAATAATACCTATCCATAAACTCCCTGCAGAGTACACAGTCGAAGAGTAGACGGTTCTTTCAATACAAAAACAGAAAAAAAAATGCATAAAAAAGTGAGCAAACTTAAAACTTAAATTTTTTTCTTACTACTCGTAGTACTTCAACTAACAACAGTAGATAGATAAAATAAATCCAAGTTGATTTTTAATCCACGTGCGTAAGATAGGACGAACATTAATACCCCGCACATATATTTATAATCTCATAGTTTACAACTCCTTACAGAAGATACAGTATCTTCAAAATTTACTTTTGGATTTTTCATTCAAAACCAAACTACTACTACTAGTAGTACCTACTACTATCATGTATTATATGTAGGATACAAGTATAACTTATTATCACTCAAAATGTAATTCCGTACGCATTACGCATCTTCCCTTCATATACAATCTTAAACAGATAGAGATATATTTTAAGATTATCTATCCTGAGCAAAAATAATCCTTCTCATTTTGATCAGAGCATGCATTCTGAATATAAGTTTCAAACGAATTTATCTTTATCCACTTTCAAGCAAGTAAAGATACTTGAAAAACTAAAAAATTATCACAGGGTTTTACAGTCGAAAGAGTCAAAACTTTAAAGTTTTTCAATCAAATTTCTAAAAACGGGAAAATTCTGCCAAGATTCTGGGTATTTCTTAACTAAAATGCAATTATTAGATTGAAAAACGATGTTTTAGGTTAACTTCTTAATATTCTTGAAATTAGGACCTCGTCAAATACCTTAGAATTTTGATAGATATCTAAATGTGTAAATGACTTTTGTCTGATATTTCAGACATAAAGACAATTTTACTTGTTTTTGAGATTTCCTTATGAACATTAACTTTGTGCCGGTGAATGACACAAACACAAGAAATCTACAGAAGAAGATATATTTATTATCCCCAACATAGCTCTAAAGCTAATGTCAATGGTATAAATAAACTGATGTTAACCTTACCCATTATAAATTCAAAACAAAAAAATTCTTTCTTTCAAAATTTAAACTTTAGATTTTTTTCACACAACATCCCACTAATAGCAAATATGCATAATGTAACAACAAAAACATAACAGTCAGATAACCGAATAAGGTAGTACGAGTACACAAGTTACAAGTACTTATGTAAATCCAAATTTTTTCGCACTTTTATCCAACACTTTCAAAACTTCAACGAGGATCAACTTCACAATATATTGAAGATTTAAGAGATTTACCATTCGAGTATACTATACATATCAGTATTACGGACAATTACCCATTGGTATTCACTTTCCTTTCAATTTAATGGATAAAAAAACGACCAAAAGGCAGCAGGTTGTTTCCAAAAATGGTTTTTTTTTCGGTTTTAAAACCCGTCGGGTTAAAGCATGAAAGATTTACACCGAAAGTCAACAAACTCTCAAGTCAAGACAAATTATACCCGATTGAGTACAAGAATGAGTGTGAGCACAAATTTCAAAAAAAATCAGTTAAAAAGAGAAGCTATTTCAAAAGTAGTACCTAAGTCTTCTATTATGCTTAAGTTAATAATAAGGATATAGGGTACTCGTATCGTAGCGTAGTTATTTTGTAGCAAAAAAGTGCGAGTCGTTTTTTTGCAATTAAGTGTATGTATCTAAATCTAAACCTAAGACATCTATCCTTGCAATAACTTGCCTATAAGTACTTACCGATAAATCTAAAAATCTGAGCCTAATCGCATGACAAAACGGCTCTACGTATCTGTATATAGTTAGCATTTAATTCAGATAAACCCGAGCCTAAAAGCATGATATTAATATAAAATCCAATAGTTAAATGTCATCTTGCAAAATCCTTAAATGGAAAAGGGATTAACCAGATTCTACATTAATAACAGTACTCAAGTATCAAATTTCTAAAGATTCTTGTTCTGTAATAGGTCGAGATTTTATATTTTGATAATCTATAAAATTGCTTGAATTAGACAATTTTTAATTGAGCTAACTAAAGTATCTTTGTAAATTTTTGATTCTGTGTCGTTTGACCAAGATTCTTTCATAATAAAATAAAAGACACATTAGTTTTACAAAGTTTTAGGACATTGCCTTTTCCAGGTACCAAGTTAAATTATACTATTTAGTATTCGTAGTTAAATAGGTTCTATAGATATTCATGAAAAGAATGCCATATAAAGCTAGTATAAAGTATCCTAAATTTCCAACATTTTTGAGGAAAACCCCGAGTACAAAATGGATTTAAACGAAGCGAAAAGGCTAAACAAGGTAGCAAAGCAAATCGACCATACTATGGATATGGACAGTTCATTTAAAATATATAATACCTATACTGATTGTTAGATTATATAACTATTCAGTTGTACAGAATTTCAAAAGATAAGTGCAATTTACAAACATAGGTACTCGTAGCTAAAATGATAGAAAATAGAAATTCTTGCTCTATATTCACTGACTTACTAGTACTACTAATACTATTACTAGTAGTAGTATGTATTATAGGTAGGTACTTACTAATTTACTACTCAAAACTCGAAAAAAAATCTTTGGGAAACATTAACATTTCAGAATTTGAGCTCAGCAACCGCTATTTAAATCAAAAACTTCTTGTCACTTTTGTCACCCGAAACTAATTGAGACTTGGCATTTAAATGTCTCCTGCCTTTTTCCAAACAACCTATTTCTTTTATAAAACTAACTGAGTTTATGTACTACACCCTTTTCAACGAAAATATCCTTATTTCTTGAACTTATACTCGTAATTGTGACATGCCAACAGAAAAGAGTCCGAAACTCCAAACACTTTTAACCTCTACCTTTAGTTTCCGGGAAAATTTCAGAATAATTAAGGCAGATTTAAAACAGAATTATTTGGAAAACAGCTCAAAATTTTATAGAAATCTTACCTATCTAAATTACCTGGACTGACTGTGATGCATAAAATTTGTTATTTTGAATTTTGAATATATGTATATAGCCTATGAACCATTCTCAAACAAAAAGTGATTGTTTAATTTTAAACAGATTTACATAACACACAATATGATCTTACACAGTTCAAATACTCAAAAATTAAAAACACTCAAAATACACTCAAAATACACTCAATAAAGGTTGGGTTAATAATATCTGTCTTCAACAAGCTTCCTGAAATTCTCTCAAAAATGCATAACTTTAACTTGAACAACTTAGGATTAGAATAGGTAGGGTAAATTTGTGAGTATTTTTATCCTGGCTTTGAAAATGCAAAAAACTGCAATCTTATCTAATTCTCAAACCTTTTTCTTCAGATAAATTCAATCCAATTAATTCGGTCTCTTTTTTGCGGTTATACACAAATGCACACAAGTACCTACCTCTATATTATTTAGTAAGTAGAGAAATCTGAAAGAATTTGAGAATTTGAGTCTGTATTTAAAGTGGTATAAGTAAAGGCATGGCTAATGATCTATTCAAAAAAGAAAATTTTAATTCTGCACATAAATTACAAATGCAAAAAACCAAAAACGGAATCGCCCTTTTTTACTCACTAAAATAAAATGAATCTCATCAAAATTGTACCGCTTGATTTACCCATCAGATAAAGAAAAAATATACAAAATGCTTATAAATGTCAACACTTAAGACATCAAAAAACCAAAAATTGGACCACCATCTTCATATAAAAAAATCTTATTTTTAAATCAGAGTACATAACCTGTCAAACTACCAAGTACCTACCTAGTATAAAACACCCAAAAATCTGATCAAAAAAATTCAAAATACCTACATGAAATTACGGTACAAGAATTCCTCAAATCCTAAAAAAAAATTAATACATCTTTTTCGCTACATTAGGTATAGAATTTCAAATATAGATTCCCTCTAAAAAATAAAAAAATCCTCGTTTTCTCACAAAAATCTTGGAATTCAAGTCAGATCGTCAGAGTCAGAATCACCTACTTCTTATACTATGAACATTCACAATGTTCAATTAAAATTATCAAAGACATTGACTCAGAAATCATAGAATTATGTGATAAAATATTCCCCAGGAGGTTTACCTATCTCTATATAAGTAAGTACAGTAATCGATTGGAAAAGAATAATGACAAGAGAAAGAAAAGAAGTCCTAATGAACCTGGAATAAATAATAAAATGAGATTGTGTTGTAATAAATGATGATACTTTATACACATAACATATCCATAATGTTATAAAATGTTATAGCGAAAATCCAATTAAGCAAAAAAAATCTCTTACCCTAAAGAAATTCATATATAATTATCGACAATCTCTTAATTTACAACTAGTCTACTACTACTGCCAAAAATCAAAAATCAATTCATTCAATATCTCCATCCAAATCATCTTTCCACATTATATTTGATCGATCAAGTCAAGTTTCAGCCATTAGCCTATCTGTATATATCAGTTGTATAACAGTGTATACCTAGGCAAAATTGAAATGCAATAATTTCTCAATCAATCATCCATAATATCTCCTGATTTGTATTTTGTACACATAAAGCATTATCTTTCTAGAGATTAATAATTCAAATTCAAATTATTTATCAATGTATAAATATGTATTTAAATAATAAAACAATGTTAACATCACAAAAGAGGAATTCTACCCGAAAATCAACTCGATCTTTTTTGTAAATTGAAGCTAAAAACTCTAAAATATCCATCGAAAGAGCTTATCAAATAGTTTTTACTTTTCTAAATATTTCTAATTTTCATCAGGTTTTTTTTAGATAATTCTGCATTAAACTGATAAAATGATGATGGGATCACGAAAAATCTAAAATATTAGATAAAAAATGTACCAAGTTTGGTCTAAATATCCAAATAAATATTGATGTAAAATATGGACAGATTTTCGAATATCTTGGATATTTTTTGATTTTTAGTGATTGCGAGCTAAAAGTGAGAAAATTGGAATGGCCAAATCTCTCGTTATTAAAACTGCAAAAGCCGATTTATATGATTTGGTCATTTCCCTAAATGGAATGATGACTCTCAGGAAATCAATAGAAATGAATTATTACTTGGTTGATGTGTCAAGTAAAATACAGATAGATAGATTCATAACCGATTAGATCTAATGCAAAAAGGAAACTTGAATATTCTAATAACAAGTTATAAGCTTTCAGATTAAAAACAAAACCTCTCAAAATCGCTAAACTTTTTAACTTTTTCTAAGCAAATATTTTATTGAGATATCGCAAAATAATTCTTAGGTGGGCGTACATGAACCGTCCAAGATCTTCTCATCATTTTCAGCAGATTATAATCAAGTTTCCCTACATTGCATTTAGGTATTTATCTATTTACTTCTCAAAAACGTGAAAAACCATTATTTGACTAATAATTCTCTTTCACAAATTAATAGCAAAAAAATACAAAAAATTTATAAATCGCAAAATCGACTCTAATAACTTACAGTCGAAGTCTGCAAAGTTAAAAGTTCTTCAAGTACAACTTACAGTAAAAGGTTGGAAAGGCCAGAAAACCACCCTCGAACTTTAAAAAGCTTAAACATTTATAAATGTTTACAATTAACAAGTAATTTAGCAAATTGAACTCGCAACTTGTAGGCCTACATTCATAAAACACTTATAAAAACTAATTAGCAAAAAAGTACTTTAGTAATCCATGTAATAAGTGTTACATACATAGGTAAGGTATGTATGAATCAGTACATGTATCTAAATTCTAAATAAATACCTTGAAACTTTCTGTTTTTAGGAATACTTTTAACTTCAGCCAATTATTTCCAACTACCTATATGCCTAATTACGAGTATAATCTACAAAACAATTATTTCATTCTTAATTTAAAGTAGGAAATTTGCTTACTCACTTTTTTCTCTTTCACTCAAATTATAACCCTAAAAAATTGCATTTCCCCCCTTTTAATTTTAACAACCTTTGCTTTCGAGTTTCAAGCTCAAAAATACTATCCGTACATATAACTGTACCTAGTTAATAAGCTCTTGCTAATGGCCATAGTCAACCTTAACCTCAAAATACCTAAAATGAACAAAAATAAAAGAAATCCAATCTTCTACTCTAATGTAATTTGTTCTCTACTTTGAGAAAATATTTGTCTATTGTCTTGGTCTTGAATTTAATCTATATCTACATAGGTATACATAATATGCTAGATGAGTAAACCATTTAGTTTCCGTTTGCTACAAATTGAGTGTGCTGTGCTATATCCAAAGGCATATAAGTATATGTATTTAGTATGTCTAAAGATAAATTTGTTAAACAACCAAAACCTGTCCAATTGACCAAGTAGGTCCAAGTAGGTAAAAAACTGACTTCAAAAATGAGACTCATATATAAAGTCTCCAAATCACCTCGCTCACACTAGGCAATGAGCCCATTAAACTTTCTTGAAAAACGGCAAAATTCAAAAGCTATTCTCAAACTCCCTATATAGAAGTATCATGTTAAGTTCGATCCGAGTCGGAGATAAGGCAGTTCTCAAGAGGTGGACAAGACCTTAAGTTTTACATGAATAATGAGAATCTGTTAAAAAAAACTCAAAACTTATATATGAAAGTAACTACTTTTATTTTATATCTGTTTATGAATACTGCATAAAGATTATCATCATTATTATTATTTTAGCTCGTCTAACTTTATCGAATGCCAAAAGAAAAACCCTACAAAAAAGCCATATTACCGTGTAAGCTAACTATCGAGCTTAAGATGGTCAAAACGATCTTTTAAAATTCTAGATTTGAAGTATGAATTTGTTATTAGGGACATTTATAATAAAAATTCTCAAATTTTGATACTTTTGCCTTCAAGGGCCAAAGCCGACCAAGCGTCTGCTGACAGGCCGACTTTGAAACTAAAGATAAGTATTCTGCATAGGTAAACCTGAGAAATTGAATAGGCACATTTAACCCATAATTCATCATTATCAGCAGTAAAACATATTTTTTTCAAAAGTTTAGACAAATGTATATTTTACTAATAGGTTAATGGACCAACCAATGCTATTGTACTAAACTAGGTATCTTATAAATATAAAAAATAGCCAAGTAATCTATTACAACTATTCCTATTGCTTTGCTACAGGGTGTGAATTCACACTTTTGAACTAGATAAACCCTTTTATCCTGCTATGAGAAAAAAATGCTTTATAAATTTTTATAATACTACCGACTACCTACACCTACAGTATTAAAAATAATGACTTTATTACAGAATTTTACAATAGTAAAATAGTAAATTATCCAATGTTGTGCTTCAAAAATGACAAAAATTCAACACTTCCTCCTCCAACAACTACTAATCCAATAAAAAATCCTGAGCAATTGAATATAATTAATGGAAAATTATCCACTAGTATACTTACTCATACTATTCCTTACTCACTTGGTGGCAATGAGTTTAGAGCATAAAATATTTTAAATTCTAGAAATTATTTAAATTATAGGTATTTATTAAATCAACGATAGCGATAGCAGATTATAACCGTATACATCTAGTATATAACTACAGAGTATATATTATAATAGCAAACGTGTGCATCTACTTAATTAAAATAAAATGGATTATAATATAGGTAGGTAATATGAATGTTTTCATATTATCAGAGAAACTAGTAACCTACAAACAACCAGTAGTAGTAATCTTGTTGTTTATGTATTTTTTACTATAAATCCTCGATAACAAGCAATTTTAAATTTAGATTTTAAAATCCGATTAGGTTGTGTGAATCGAAAATCGAAACCTCCTACTAGTGTTCAGATTTATCTATAAACCCTTCTTATTCTTAATTTATTATAATCCTTAATCCTCCCTTTGAATTTGAATCACTGTGTTCTGTATATAAATCTACATAGGTACATAGTAATTACCTAGTATAATTTCTCAAAAAACTAACCCAATAACTTCACTTAAGATGAAGATGGATAATTGAATCTCCCTACCAGCAGTTAGATGACTTAAATGTGCCAAGATGATTATAAAAAATAGATACCCATTTATATTATTAAAATTCAAAATTCTTCTTACCTGTTTCTCAGCTGAATAAAATCGAACAGCAGAGTCCACAAGAGTTCTTCGTTTTTGTACTCGAGATGAAAAATTACGAACTACCGAGTCCAAATCATGAGCTACTGCATATATCTATTACAAAATTACAAAAAAACAAAACAAAAATTATTGATTAAACATTAAAAATCATGGCTAGGCATATCCATAAAACTCAAAAAATCAATAAGAATAAGAATCCTTTCTGATAATCAAAAATTATATGATTTTAGCTTAGCAAGAATGAGTAATTCTTAGGATTAATTTTCTAGATATTCAAGTTTAAAATTTTGAAATTTTCATACCTCTTGACTATCACATTCGCCGGTTCTGGCCAATTCTTCAGCTGCATTTAACAATTTCTCAGTATTCGTGTAAGTATTCTATAAACGAACATAATAAAGTATATAATTAAAAACTTTCTTCAAACGCACTTTTCACTTAACTTATAGCTTTTAAAGTACCCTCTACTACACTAAAAAGATTAAATAGCCAAAAGTAAGTTTTTTCCGTATCTTTCAATGTCTAAAGTATCTTAATTACGAAAACTTTTAAACATACGAATGCAAATAACAAGTAACATTTATTTTCAACTAGACTCAACTTGAGAACATTTTTTGATGCATATAATGATACCAAAACTTTTCCATTTAATTTACAATAATATTTTTTAGCTAACTTTGGCACAAATACTAGTGTTAGTACGAACACTAAATTTAATCTCTAGAGGATATATTTTTACACACACTTTAATTTTGTACGCGTAAAAAAATGTGTAAAAGGGCCAGCACTTAATTACTTGAAAACTTTTTTTTTTTTTTTTACTTTTTTATCTGGAAGACTTGACTCAATTTTTCAAAAAGGCTAGTATAACAAATTACACAAACTTTCTAAAAATTCGATATAATTATTCAAAGATCCCCAAACACCTTTATGCTCAGTATACTTTTTATGACTCAAATGTGTAAGTTTTTAAGCTACAAGTTATCCAAAAAAAATCTCGAAAAATGTGATTAAAATCTAATCCTTGCAAATATTTTATCTAAAATCCAATTGAGAACTAGAAAATCAACACTTTGACTTGATCGTATTTTATTGTACTACTATAAGTACAGTAGTATTCAGTAGAAGAAGTAGTTTGTCCAATATAGGCTTATCTTTAGTTAGAAATTAGAATAAAAACAGAGTTTTACAGGATAATTAACACCTCAATCCTCACAAACAAAAACTAGATGTAACAATGTATTTTGACTTTCAAATCCAAAACCTATAGTTAATCTTTCAACAATTTCAATCAAATCAATTAATTGTAACAACCATATCCAATTCCAATTCCTAATACTTCAATAAAACAGTTATTCCAATTTCTTAGATAAATCGACTTATACAGATATCTGAAGATTTCAGAATTCAAATTAAGATCAGGATAATTCTAAAAAAAAGTCACAAAAAACTCAACTTTTCTTGCCCAAAAATAAAGTCAAGTAATTAGGAGTTTTTTGAGAGACCATGAGGAATAGAAACACGAGGATTGTCGACTCACTACTGACTGAATTGAAAATTTATATAATACAGTCGACTAGTAGAACAAAATAGAGAATCTTTTTAACACAAATCTCTATATTCAATATACCCTACTGATAGAGGTATAAAATACAAGTTACTGCAAGTATCTTAGAATCTTTTAGATACTTCTAACCTATCTATTTTCTCCTATCTATTTGAAACTTGTAAAATACATATATAAGTACTTACCTACTATAAGCATAAAGTTAAGTGTATTCTACTCTACTCTACTCTACAATACTTGTACAAAAAACAACCCCTCTAAACCATTGAAAAAAGGCCTCTAAACTTGCTTGAATCTTTCTCTCAACAAATCTTAGCACATTATTATTTCTACTTTACAAACTTCAGAGGAAATTGAAATAGAAAACAAAGAATATAAACCTCTCATCTCAGTATTTCAAATCTCATACATTCAAATTCAAATGATATACTTATTAATATTAAAAATCTACACGGTTTTTCTTTCTTCGAGCGAACTCACTTTCCATACTTTCCATATACACTTATTAAAGTAGGTATGGTTAATGTAGAAATAAAATCAAAAATTATCTATGCTTATTAATTTTATATACATCACGGCCAGTCAGAGCCAGTAGGATATTTATGAAATTCTCTTTCATCACGTTTACAGTCTATACATAATACATATCCCCTCAAAAAATCTTTTCAAAAAAAGTCAAAAAATAACAATAAAACAGTTCTAATAATCACGAAGCCCGAACTCGAGATATTTCTTAGTAATTTCTCTTAATTCAAAATTATTTTAATAAAACTGTTGACAAAATTGTTTCTCTAAATTCTCGAAAGTTGTAAAAAATACGAGTATGATTCTGACAAAGTTTGATCTAAAATAATGAAAAATCTTTTAAACTCCATTCAAGTTTAGTAAATGTGAGCTAAAATAACATAGACTATTTTTTTGGACTTTTAAAAAGTAAATATTAAAACAGCAGGACAGATTTGAAGCTTTTTATTTTTATCTAATCTCTTTCTTGAGTGTATTTAGAGAATCAAAAATATGATAAAATTCGTATTGAAGTACTCCACCCTATCTATCTTTAGTAAATATTCAGATTTGTAAACATTTAACATCTTTCAAATCTCCAAATAAGTCAATTGTCTAATTAGACTCATTTCAACACGTACCCTCGAAACATCCTTTGACCATAAAATATTACTAATATAAGATGTGCCTAGAAACCACTTACATAACTTACATGATAATAATAAGCCAAATTCCAATAATCAGATACGTTCATTCTGAGTTAAAAAAATAAAATAAGGTAGGTAAAAAAATATTGATAAACGCAGTCCTAGTAAATAAGATTAGGAAACCAATAATACAGATTATGTAGACAAATATTACTTTTCGAATACGATTAAGAGCAAAAATGTTAACCTTACACACTAAATGTCCTAATAATTTTGCCAAAGGTGAACTACTTACAAACTTACAAATAATAAAATCAGCAAGATACATTCATTCCACTTACAACAATGTTTTGTAGTAATAAAATCCAAAGATATATCATTTCTCGAATAAAAATCATGTCAAATGGAAAAACATGAAATCATTTGTTTAGGCTCTAGTAGTTAGATAAATATAAATGTGATCATAAACTAATCAATTCTTTCTCTCTCTCTCTTTCTTTCGGCAATGACATTTATTTTATGACTTTCATAAAATATGTACCTACTATACTTAAATTATATTATACATACCTACTATTACTTTTTGGCCCATTAAGAAAGAAAAAAGTTCAGATATCAATTACATATTATTATTAGAGAGTCAAGCAAGTCACTCGAATCGGTTAACCAAAACTCGAGTCTCAAGTCTCAAATCTCAAATATCTCTATAATACATACGAGTATACATATTAACTTTAGTAAGTAGCAATAGGATCAAAACACAGGTGTGGTTTTTCCTGATAATTTGACTAGTTTATCGAGCATTTTTTTTTGAAAACTCATTCAACAAGTGCGTTGACCGATCAACTTCATATCATTATCATTATAGTACGATACATTATACAAAATCAAGATCAAGTCAAAATGTTTTTGAAATTTCATCTATTTAATATGCTCATTGTCGTGAATATATTAAAACAAAAAGTGTTCAAACTTCAAACTCAGACTACATTATTTATCATAACCGTTAATTGACATTTAAGCTTATAAAAAAAATTCGAAAATCTTAGCATCTTAAAATCCCGTCTCAAGTCTCAAGAGTCATTTTATCTCGCATTAAATTCAATTGTAATTGATAAATATGCTATTATTTCACGGATCAAAATATGTAAAATTCAAAATTGTACGGTAATGAATGGGCCAAATTATAAATTATAAGGTGTGTGTAAAATATTATTTAGTGGTCCTATATTTTACGAAACCTCCCATTCAATTTTTACACGACTACTACACATACAACTCTACTTGTATTGGTGTTAAATACCTAATATCCCTATAACATGTATACTATGTTGTGTAAATACATATAATATCCTTAAAACATGATTTTTCTCAACTTTTAATATCTGTATTTACCATAATTTACATCTTTTACACAATTATTAAGGCAATAAAATCGGTTCCGAAATATAGATGCTTAAGGTATCTGTTGTAATTGTAATCTATAACTTTTATAAACAAGTTTTTATAAAAAATGAGGCTTCATTTTTCTTGAAAAACCGTTCGAGCTGATAAACAATATGCACTATAAAATATGAAATATATGCAAAAAATCCTAAATGATAATTAACTTTAACCCTTAATCTTTGTATATTCAGTATTTTAATTAAAATCTATTACTTTGTTTGCGATGCATAGCATATGAAACACTTTGGCATCATCTACTTTAAAAAATTATACTATCTATAAAAATTCCTTTCGCTTTTGCAAAAAAATGTCTAACCTAGTTTAACTTATCTACGATGCATTGGAAATTCGACTTAAATAATATGCAATTTCCTATTTGACCTTATTTAAATTGATAGTTTAATAATAATGAATACTAAATTAAAGAATTTTTTTACTTACTTGAACCACTTTTTCTGAAATTGAAAAAAAACATAATAGTAAATAAATGACGATTAGATTTTAAATATACGATTTTATATATTAAAAATGCTTAAATGTAGAAGTAGAAGTAGAAACATACCGAAATTATCTTGAGATTTTTGACACACAAAAGCCTTTTGAAGATTGCGTCCAACTCCAACACTTTTGAGTAGGAATTGTTCTCCATGTTTTTCTAGCCAATCTAATACCTAATAATTAATAATCAGATGGTTTTAATTGATTTTTTTTGTAAAATAAGGTCATAAATAATTAAATAATTAAGCATAATTTAAGTTATTTGAGATGCATGACTTTTTAATTTAAACATTTGCAACAAATTTCCCAAGTCTAAAAAGAATTTTATTCGGATTATTAAAAAGAAAATCCAATTAATATCCATTGTTTCTTTCTCATTAAAATATTAATAAGTAAATCTTAAATATGCAAAATTTTCATAATCAAGATAGTTGAAAAATTTTATCACATACTAAATTATAAATCGAATCAGGATATTGTACAAAAAACTAAACAATCAAACAAGTTGTTATAATAGGTAGGTATTTATGAGAAAGTAAAAATGGTCAATACAATAATATGTAATATATCAAAAAGTGAAAAGCGATAAGGAAAACCTAATGATTAAAGATTAAAATCAGAAAATAATTCAAATTCGATCTCTTACTAGGTTAACTAGCAATTTCTGGTGATCAGTAACATCACATTAACAAGATAATAAGAACAATGTGTATAAAAAGTCGAACTGAGAATGAGTATTTAAGTAAAAACTTAAAAGATAAACAATGATAATGATAAGGTAAAAAGTCAACATTCAAAGTACCTACATAATATTATGCATACAATATTCAATAGTAATTATACTAACCTGTTTAACGTCATCTTTAAATAATTTAAGAGCGAGTTTCTGATGAAGTTTAACTTTTTTATTTGTCCATTTTTGTTCTAAAATCGAAAAAATACCCATTGTTAATATCATACAAAATACAAGTTTCAAAACCAATTTTAAAATACAAATTTTAATTACTACTTGGGTACCTAGAGTCTTATGTTTGGCCAATATTTGATGAATAACTTGCAGTACATGCTGAGCCCCCATTGAATAATCTGCAGCAGGGTCAGGATTTCTACTTAATCGACCGCTATCAGAACCCTAAAATAAAAATTTATTAGATCATCTATCTTATATTTACGATTAGGTATTACAATTTTGAATCTTACATTTCCAATTTCCATCCCAGGTTGATTACAAACATGTACCAAATGATCTAGCTGGTATAATAATTTCTTACTAGTACTATGAACCTAGTTAGAAAAATATCAGTTAGAATTTGAATTTTAAAATTATATTCAAGATAAATAAAATAAATAATTAAATGTAAGCATTAATCACTTTTGAAAGAAAAAGTTCAACCGATTTAAACGAGGTTATTAAAGCTGGCGTCGGAAACTGTTAGTCGATAGAAAGATCAATAAAGATTTTCAGCAAATTACATTGTTAAATAAAATGTTAATATTAGCACACAAGACGAGATCATCATGCAATTATCAAAAATGTGAAAAGATTAGTATATAAGTTAGTCAAAAAGTGTCAGTTAAAATTTATAAAAGCAAAAAATATATCTTAGCATACTTCCGTGTATTTCAGGCACATTTTCTCATAAATCGCTTGATGTTCATGTATAGAAGTCTCTAAAAGTGTACTTGAACTTTCAGTTGGTAAATTGTTAACATTTTCACAAGCATCACATGCTTGACTCCAATTGGCAATCGACTCAGCATATTGTTCCGCTTTTTGATGGAAAGAAACCGACAGTGCTGTAAAAATGCAATTTTATTAAAATAAAATCAAGATTTTTAAAAATTATGTTACCTAAGAGGGTATTTCTTTCATCTAGAGCACATGTTAATTCTTTCCAGCTTTGACTACACATAAAGATAGTTAATTAGAATTTTTAATATATTCAACTAATAGTTATATGTATAAGGTAGGTATTTACCTTATTCTACCAGCTAAATTTTTAATATGTTGTGAAGCATAATTTCCGCTTTCTACCATATGACTAAAAATTTAAAAAGGAATTTTTATAAATTCATGCAGGATAGAATTTAGATTTGTAATAGTAAAATTACCTGGCCATTGATAAAATTCGGTTTATACTTGTGTACCCTTGCTGAAATTTTAATAAATTTTTTAAATTTTTATTGATTGATAGGTATATAAAATAAATTCAATACCATTAAGTTATGAGTAAATTGTTCATGATCAGCCTTTAATCTAGAAAATACGCAAAAATCGATTAGTGCCTAAATCACAATTCTATCCTATTTACTTAGCTATAATATTTTTAAATTTAAATACCTAGTTGCAACTTCAAATGATTGGCCAATTTCAACATAGGTCGATAAAAATGCCTCATGGCTAATCATAACAAAAAATAGAATTAGACCTAACCTAAAGTAATGATAACTCCTTTGTAGAATCATACCTATGACGTATCCATTCAAGCATTTTTTTACAGTCTTGTTCGAAATGTCTTAATTGAAAGCAGTGGTCCTGAAATAAAAAATTTATCATAATCTTGTATTTATACATGTAAATTATATAAAAATATTTACCAATTTTAGCTTTTTGGTGTGCCATTGTCCTAATAAAATCAACAAAAAATTAATAATCAAATCAAAATTTATTTTTAAAAGTATATTTTACCAATTAATTCTTCCTTGGCCGAATGAATTTGTTCTACTAATTGCATTATTGTAGGAATACTTGCTTGCAAATCTGAAAAGTACAATTAGAAAGGAAAGTGTATATTTACCATCGTTCTATTATCAGCAGTGTGTACTGTAATATTCCTTACCTGGATTAGAAACTACAGAGCTACTCGAACTAGATTTTGAAGATATTCCAGAATACCCTGAATCATATCCAGAATTCCCTGAGATTCCATTAGAATCTACTACACTCAACCTGCAAAAATTAAATTATAAATTAGGGACTTATTAATTATTAATATTGACTTATTATATTATTGTCATTAAAAATAATTTTTCTTTTACTTTTTTAACAAATCCTGTCCCATAACATCCACATCATCAAAATTTGTTCTCGATAATTTGTCCTTAATTTCTTCGTGGAGATCAATGGCCAATTTTACAGCATTAACCTATACAAAAATTGAGAAATTAGTTATCAGAATTTTTTAATTATTTCATTAGATAATTTTAATACATCTTCAGCAAAGTCATTCCTACTAATATCTTCTTTCCAATCTTCTAAACTCTCAAGCAGATCGCTTGCTACCCAAAGGAAATTCTCTAAGGCCTAAAAAGAAAAGAAAAAACAGAATCAATTTCACATAATAAAGAAAGTTCTTTCTTTAAGTAATAAGTAGGTATAGATATATAATTACAATTCTTGATTCAATCCATGCTATATGATCGTAATTATAAGTTCCGTCAAAATCTATTGTCAACTGTGTGGACTCGATTTGTTTTAAAAGGCATTCAACACTTACGAGTGAAGTCTAAAAATTTTCAAATAAAATAAATAAAAAAATTCTTGGTATAAAAATGAATAATTCTTATAGGTACCTCAAAATTATATTTGTGACTTCCGATGCTCGTTCTTTGTTTTTGCTAAAAATAAAAAAAAAATTGAAAAATTAATCCGTAATACATAATACATAGGTAATATATAAACTACATGCAAAGAAATCAATCACTCACCCAAAAATTGTCAGGCTTTATTATATAAACTAAATAAACTAGAGAACTATAATGCTCGTTGAGTATTTTTAATAGTGGTTTGATATTATTGTATGTTCCGCCTAAAGAAAAAAAATCAAATTATATTATATTAGGTATCGTATTTAATTAGATAGGTACAATAAAATATTTTACCTCTCATATCGATTACGACAGAAAAGCCTCTTTCTCTTGCTTCCTCGCTGTAAATTTTCAAGTATAAAAATTAATTTTGAAATATCTAAAAGAATCATATCATATCCATATCATATCATAATCATATCCATAAATATTTATGCCAAACTTTCAAGATTGAAAAATCCGAATCAGAAAGAAATCTGATACGGAAAAATATCAGTATTAAAAATAATTCTATGTAAAAAGACTTTCAAGACGTATGAATATGAATGAACATTTATAGGTACGAATCTTTAAAAAAATTTAAAAACTTAAAACGGCTAACATTTCTTACTAAAGTGTCAATATAATTGTAAAATTTCTTTGAAGGTATACTGTAAAGACTGTCAGAGTACCTTTATTTAAATTTTTATCCATAGTATAATTAATTCTTCCCATTTTGTTTAGGTACTTTATAATTATAATGCAAAAAGTCAATCAAATAACTCACAAAAATGATAAAAAAACAAGCCTCGTTTTAAACTGAACAAATGCGTAAAAGCAGAGGAAATGTGATAATCTTATTAGGTACGTAGGGTACTCGAAATCTCAGTTGTACAGTTTTGTTGAGTAAGGAAATTGAAATAAACAAAAAATATACAAAGGTAATAAAGGAAATGGATTGAAATTCAATAATATAAGTACTCTATTTCTACAATACATTTGCTATACCTATCTATTATGTATGTCTAAACTTTTTGTACCAAAACCTAATTCAGTTTCTCTCTGTCTAATGTCAATTTACTCTGCTTCCTGATTTAATTTTATTATTATTGTAGCTCAAAACTCAAATGGTTCTCAAATAAATTAAATCTTATTATCATGATTAGGCTTCTCATATATCAATTTGACATTGGTACATAATTTTCAATTGTACTAAATTTTATTCGAGTTCAACGGTACAAAGTGCATAGACCTTTATAAATTTAACTTCATATCTCATTAAAATCATTTTCAAAAAATAAAAACTATTACTAAAGACTAAAGGGTAGATATGTAAGTTCCAAGTTGAATATTTTTCAAATCCTCAAATTAAAGTAAAAGAATCAACTTATTAAACTCTCTATAATTCATCAAATCTTTTAAAATAATAACTTCTTGGCCGTTTATATTAAATTTGTCAATGGTCTAATGGGAATATTATTTTCCTATATTTTCTGCTTAATAAATCGATCAAAAGATATGATATGATAGAAAATTGAGGCTTTTTATAGTTTGTATTCATACCATGGTATAGAAAATAAATAATCTAAAAGTCTTCTCAAATCATCAGGATTGGTTTTTTCTCTCTTTGGAGAATGTGGAAACAACAATAAAGGCCCTCCTCTCTTATCTCTACTTCCATTAACCTATTATCAAAAAAATAATTAATATATATATAGTTAATTATAATTATTAAAGTTAAATAACTTACGATTGCTATTCGATCTTGCAAAATGGACAAAATCTCCTCGGCTCGTGGGCCATCCATTCTCAAAATGTTTAGAAATCATTCATCTGTAAAAAAAATCATATTAGAGTTTAAGGTAAATGGAATAAAGTGAATTTTAGACATTAATTATTAATTATTCGCATGTCATATCTAGGAAGCATACTTTGATTCTTGAACTAGTTCTAACTTAAATCTTATATTAGCACTAGCACTTAATTAATTTTCAAAAAGTTTATATTTCATCATCAATCAAATTGCAATTTCAGCGAGTTAAAGTTCACTAACTGCCTACCCAAAAAAACCTCAAAAAATCTTTTACTACAAAAAAATACTGCTGAACTCATCAAAAAACTTATCCGAAAAAAGGTGAAAAAGTTCATGAAAGATCTGAAAAACCACTAAAACCTCAAAGGAAAGATTCTCATCATTTTAATTCTATGAACTTTGACTTTTTTTGATCATAAAATACCGATACTTAGGTAATCCTATTCTATCAGTTCTATTCTATTCTATCCCAAACTTTTGAAGTGAACAGTATTGTTGTAATTCAAAGAATTTACCCAACAATATTATATTGCGATACGATGCTAAATGTTCAATTCAATATAAAGTTTATGAAATTCCTCAATAAAAATTTCAAAATTTTCATAAAGATAGATTTATATCTTTATAACAATAATAAATGTCTACACGCCCAAAGCTAAAGCAAATTTTTTTCATATACAGATATATAGGTAGATACAGATACTAGATATTTAAAATGAATTCTTTCTTGACCAACTAGCCTCAAGCTTTAATTCTGAACAAATACACAATTTACACGCGAACCGTACAAAAGAATGGGTAATACAATTTCAATATTTATTAACCTAAAAAAATATTGGAATTTTAAAAATTATCTTTATAACCCATCAACTACATTTTTTTCGAATAGGATACTTAAATTTGTAAATTCTATTTACAATTTACATTTAGGTTTAGATATACCTAGACCTAGGCACCTATCTATTTTGTACTTTATAAAAAAACAGAAAGATTGTTAAAATTTTCGTTATTTTTTTAGTTTGTTCTCTTTGGTTTGAAAATTGAAAAAACCAAATAAATTGTCGTAAGCTCGAGCTCAAATTTTACGAAAAATATAAAAAAATACAGTCAAGTGTGCTTTATTTTGGTATAAAAATTGATCATACCAAACGATACTTTAAAGGCATTCCCGAATCGATTATCAATAACTATCTGTAGTATGTATAAGTAATTGCTAATAAATACACTTATGTAAATATTCAATTAGCTCAAGTTCAAATTTTTATGGTCAAAACTAATGTGGGTTTAAAGCACACTTAAAAAACCAAAAAAATGCAAATAAAATTCAATATCGTGACACGAATATTTCATACCGACCTGTAATTATATAATAAAAAACTTTGCTAAATACACTAACACCAAAAAAATACCAATCATGTTATCCGATCCTTTTTATAATACCCAGTTAATTGAAATTGACACCATTTTGATTTAAAGCTGATAATATACTGCTTTAAATATACTATGATTAGATACCAATACTAAATTACACACATAGGTATGGTATATTGGTTTAGTATATCTATTAGTGCCTATTACCTATACCTACTGTAAAATAAAATTTTATTAGATTTCTAATTTCTGTATTTTGTAACCCCAAACTGAATCTCAAATCTCATATGAAAGTCGGTAATTGCCAATAGCTTTTAGCTTGCAGTATAGTACCTAATATTTACTTTTATTATAGGATCATTTCAATTGGGATCTTAATTGGTAATTCGAGGAAAGTCAACCTTTGAAGTTTAAATAATAAAACTCTTTTTATCTTTTTTATCTCATTTAACTCACATATTATATCTATCATACAACCCAAGGCTCAAAGCAACTAGTAATAGTAGGTACAGATAGTATAATAAATATTTACACATGTCGAGATATTTTCACAGATTTAAAAAAATTGGGTTATCTTTGAATCTTTAGCTAGATTATAAAATGTAACATCCCAAGAGAAAAAGTGCCTAATGTCTCAATTCTGCATTTTTGATCTAACAAAACTTATCCTTAGTAGGTACTACTAACTACAGGAATTTTATAAATATTATAAATATTCAAATTTGAGATGTAGAAATTTTTTTTAAAACTCTTAAAGAAACTTTAAAAGTACCTACCTAACTATTTTTATCGATTCAAATTTTGAATTTCTCAAATCAAATAAAACCAAGGCAAGGATAAGAGTAGACATAAGACCTCTAAAAAATAACTAATCTTGAAAATTTCAAAAATACATATCAGATTACACAGTATAATACTCTGGTGTTCTACTTAAGATTACCAAGAAACTGAATTCTGATACACTACCTATATTATTAGTATTAGGTACTAAACTAATGAGAAATTTTTACCCTTTTAGCTCTAGACTCTAGATGCAATTTTCTAACCTAATTTATCCTCATTATGAATTTTGAAATCTTCTAATCAAAAAGACCATATAAAATGTAACTTAAATCTGATCCATAAAAAACTTTTTTTTTTAAATCTAAAGATAAGTAATCTCTGCTTTCCCTTTTGATATTTTTCGGTATTCTCTTTCATCTATCGTCTATCTCTCTAAAAAACCTGCGCCTATTCAATTTGTAATCAACAAATTATTCATTATTCTTTTTCTCTACTGACTTGCCCGTTCGTTCTTAACATAATTTATGAGCAAAAAAGCAACACTTGTTGAACAGTCCTTTATTTCATAAAATGAAATGAAATACATAATACAACAATAGGTTCGAGAGGAAGGAAGCAAAAAATAAGCAATTTATTATTTTTATTACTCTAGTGTCTAGTAGGTATCTTGTAATATTTTATTCTGCTCAACTTTGTAACTTATTGAACATTATTCATAATTCATAATATTTCATAAAATAAAGTAAAAGCATAATTTACTTACTAAAGTGTCTCAAGTTCAGTCAACTTTTAACACTTAAATATTGATACTACAAACTACAATGCAAGGCATAAACTATACCAATCTAGGTAGTTATTCAAAATAGACTTTAAAATACCTTTAAACTACTGATATCAGTACTTATGTAGTACTTAAGATTAAAAACTTTTTTACTACTTGTTCTCCACCTAAATACAATAATAATTAATGCATTCATTTGCATTTTACAAAATTCTCAAAATTACAAGAGGGGTTGGCTCTAAAGCACACTTAATAGTTTTTTAATGGCTTGTTCCAAGTACCAAATATACATGTGTACATAAAACATATCTTATGTATGTAGTATACCTCTACCTAAGTACTATGTACTATGCCATAAAGTAAAGAAAAAGACATTACTACTAATACAAGTCTAATAATTAATCCCAAGAGATGAAGAATGTTTCTTTCCCAGATTTTTCAGACAAATTCGACTTGGAAACTTTAAGACTTTAATAAGCAAAGACTAAGGGATTAATACTATACATTTAATACAAGCAAAAAGTATTACACTCGTATGTTTTCAGTTTTTAAAACATTCTCAAGTCACACAGATAGACAGAGATAGACAGAGGAGAGCAGAGAGATAGGACAAAGCAGCATCTTTAAGATAAAAGTTAAAATTTTATACCTTATTTTACATTCTACACAGCGAAATCACAAAACTCGAAATATGCAAATCCAAAAATAAGTAGCTTGTCTTGTTCGCCTCGTAACTTACGAGCAAACATAAATATTTCTAACAAAAATTCTAACATTTTTTTCAATCTAACCATAAGCATATATCAACAGAACAAAAAAGTTCAAGTCCAAATATTTTAAAACTCTTATTAAGCTAAAAAATTGAAACCAATATTTTGCTTTTGTTTTTGTCAAAAATACATTTTAAATAAAATTTGTGAAGCAATATTCCCATACTTATGCGAATCTCAATTTTTAAATTATGGCAAATTTTATTTAGTATTAGCATTGATACATAATTTGATCAAATATCTTAATATTCTGGTATTTTAATCTACCTAGATGTAGTTTACTTGCGAGAAATATTGAAAATACTTAAACCCTCATAATCCTAATCCTAACCTTATCTTGTATTGTAAATATTCAAATCTCAAAAATAACAAAAATTAAAGATGAAAAATCGTGCTAGCAATGAACTTGTGAATGCTCGACTGTCTATATGGGGTCTTGTTGCAAAAGTCCAAATCATTTTTTTTTCATATTTATGCTGGTCGTATCATCCATATACCTATATAGTACCCTAACAAAACTACTAACTTAAAAATATTAAATTCTCAATTCTCACTGTAAGGTATCGAAGAATTCACGAATAATTTGAAATTGAATATCAAGTATCTGCTCCTGCTCAACCATCATATAATCATAGTACAAACTTATTACTTATTACCAATTTTTCAAAAGTATTTGCATAGCAGATAGATAATACTTTTCGTGCTTCAAAATTCCAATTCGATTTACTTCAAACTAAACTCATGATCCATTAATTTACAATTTACGATCAACTTGTTTGCATTTTTACCTTTACAGATACATCTACATACTTACATCCTTACCACTACAGATAGACAACAAAATACCTACCTACTAGTTTAACTTGTAAATTTGTCGATGAGCAGTTAAAAAATGCATAGGTACCTACCTACCTCTGATCTGATAATGATGACAAATACCATGAGAAACTACCATATTAAACTACAAAAATTCTTAAAAAATTACTTATTTGTAATTTTAATCATAGAAAATTAATAAAAAATGAAGCTATAAGTCCCTGTCAGATCTGTCCGTTAAACCATAAGACATTTTCGGTCATATTCTAAAACCTTTTGTAACCAAACTTTTAAGACTTTTTTGAAGGCTTTCGAGATGTCTAAATAGTCGACATACTCGTATAAATTGGTTACCTCCTGAAACTAATACTCGTATCGATTTCTAGATAATATATTATCTTAAAAAACTACAAGAAGAAGGGTATGGCAAATACCAAAGTAGTAGTCAGTAAAAAGCCAGTTGAAAGGAGAAATTTAAATAAATTCTAGGTTTAGGTTTAAATGTCTACATATGAACATAACTTTAAACTATTTAACCATTAGAATTACTTACTTATCTTATAATATATATCGTAAGTTAAGACTACATATAAATTACAGTTTTTTTTGCAAATCTACATTTTGTATTCTGTACTCCTACCTACTACCACTAACTACTACTACTATATTTTAAATTTTAATAACAAGGCGTGTAATTATACATATATCCTGTACAGTCAAACTTGCACAATATTTTATTTTATGTGGTCTGTTTCTTGTCTCCAATTTCGAGGTCCTACATATAATCTCAACTATTCTAAACTCTTTGAAGTTTTAACTATTTTATCCCTATCTCAAACTCTTTATTTTATGACTTTATCATCTTATCCTACTTTAACTTTAAATATACCTAACAAATACTGGTACCTATACATACTTCTTTTCGTATACTTTCTTATCTCTAAATTCTACAAGTACAATTAACTTTTCAAATATTTGTCTCCAATTTAAAACAACCCTTAGAGCAGTAGGTTTACTGTGCTATCGCAAACAAACTGTATTTTAATTCGAATAATAGATATTTTATTGCAACTTGATTATAAGCCCCAAGTCATTCAAATTCAAACTACTAGTAATTTCCATCCTAAAAAGCCAAAATGTCTAGCACTACCTACCTTTCCTAGCACTAAGTATGGAAGAACCCCAGTGTCGATTTTTGATTTCAAAACTTTTTTAATAAATAGGTAGATCTAGGTCTAAATAGCTTAAAGAGCATTTTTTAATTTACATGTAGGCAGTACAAGTGACCTAAAAGGTCAAATTAAAAAGTAAACAGTAAGTATAAAGGTTTGTTTTAGCAGTAGATATTTAGTGGAAAGTACTCGCAGCGGGGTGTGTAAGGCATCATGCTATCATTATGCAGTTTTGCATAATCCCAGAAGGCCTGGGTTCGAATCCCACTGACTC